>NW_020869319.1:55939-68439 GCF_003789085.1 Penaeus vannamei | reverse complement strand
AAAGAGGATGGAGAAGGGAATGAGGAAGGGCGGAAGAGGTGGAGGGTTGAGAAAGGAGGGCAAAGAAGGGAGTCTGGAAGAGAGAGAAAAGGAAAGGGAGGACGGCAGAGGGCGTCAGACAGAGGGAGGGAGAAGGGCGGCTCGGACAAGCAAGAGACGGAGCGAGCCGAGGTCCGGACGGCGAGGAATTCGGACGACCGTGATTGCCGTTAATGGTTCGGTCGGCCTGTTGATGATGACGGCTCCGTTGCGGTGGCGTTCGGGGCGGCGGGACCTTGCGTGCGGGAGCGGGAGTTTCTCTCGCTAACCCTAAGGATCTGTTTGTCTTTCGTAAGCACAGACGGACGCTGCCCTTACGGACTGAACCCTTTTTTATACAGGCCAGAGGAATGCTTTGTAAGATTCCGCTAGACAAACAAAGCAAATCAAAACAAAAGAATCAGGATAGATTTCCGTAGATTTCATAATTCTCCATTATGAAAAGATAAAGAAAAACAAAGGCGAATTTTCACCGAATTTTAACAAAATCAAAGAAAGCGAAGCCATGGCCGACGCTACTCTTCGCACAGTCGCTGGGAAAGACTGTCCGATTTTCTCGCGACGGTGGTTCCCAGCGCGTCCGATTCCCAGGCTAAGCGCGCGACCTCGGAACAGCAACGCGTCGTCATTCCTGCAATAACGCTAGCCCCCCCCCCCCTCTTCCTCTCCCTTTGGTTTCTCTCTCTCCTATCATATCAATTGAAATCCTTATGCAATTGTTTCACGCCTATTGGCCATCTTATCCATCCAGATATTCTGTCTCTTATTACTCTCTTTCTCCTTCTATCCCGTACCACCTCCCCTCTATTCCTTTCCTATCCACCTATTTTCTTTAATCCCCTCCTCCCCCGTTTCTTCCTCTTCTCCCCCCTCCCACCGTCACTCTCCCCCTTCCCTTCATCTCCTCCCCCAGTTCCTCCTACTCCTGCTCCTTCCCCCTCCTCCTTCTGCTCCTGTCTCCTCCTCCTGCTGCTCCTTCCCCCTCTTCCTCCTGCTCCTTCTCCTCCTCTGCTCCTATCTCCTCCTGCCCCCCCCTCTTCCTCCTGCTCCTTCCCTCCTCCTCCTGCTTCCTATCTCCTCCTGCCCCTCCCTCCCCCTCTTCCTCTTGCCCCTCCCTCTTCCTCCTGCTCCTCCTCCTCCTCCTGCTCCTATCTCCCTGCCCCTCCCCTCCCCTCTTCCTCTGCTCCTTCCCCTTTTCTCCTGCCCCCTCCCCCCTTCCTCCTGCTCCTTCCCTCCTCCTCCTGCTCCTATCTCCTCCTGCCCCTCCCCTTTTCCTCCTGTCCTTCCCTCCTCCTCCTGCTCCTATCTCTTCCTGCCCCTCCCCTCCCCCGGGCCGGCCGCAGCAGCAGACGCAGCGGGCGCGTCGCCAAGGCCGCGGTCTCCGGCAGAGGGAGTGGAGTAACTCCTCTTGGGCCGAGTGACGCAAGGCGCCGCGAGAAGTGGGAAGGGGGGGGGGCTACAGGGGCGCTGCCTCATGGCACTGGCATCATGTGCCGCCCCGGGGGAGGGGGGGGGGCACCCGGCTGGGATAGCTGGGATTTGTCTAGGAACTATGCATGTATGCGTATAAACGGTCAAATAAGCATGTCCAGATACATACGTAAACTTGCCACACACATACATCCGTGCATATATTACACGTACACACACACACGACACACACACACGCATATATATATATATATAATATATATATATATATATATATATATATATATATATATATATATATATATATATATATATATAATATATATATATATATATATATATATATATATATATATATATTATATATATATATATATACATATATATTCGTTCATTCTTCTCTTTCCCTTCCTCTTTTTCCTTTCCTCCTCCTAAATAAAGATCAAAACTTGAAAAAAAAACATCGCACAAGAAAGAGGGAGAAAGGGCGCGAGAGACGATAAAGAATAAGCCAGACAGACACTTGCGAAAATAACCGCAGACCGGCCAGTGCTCGACGATTATTGTGTCAAAATCACCTCCTGTTTTTTTTTTTCTCTCTCTCTTTTTCCTCTCTCTTTTCTATCTTTATACTCCAGAGTAAAAAGAGAAGAGATAAGAAATAAAAAAGGAAAATGTAATGAGAGAGGGGGCGAAACTATTAGTAAAATGTTTCAAATTAGGATGTTATAGAAGGTGAATTTAATGAAGAAATCGCGACAGACTCAAAGAAAAAAAAAACTATTCTCATTCCATCTCAAAGACAAGAGCAAAGAAGTAACGATAAAAAAAGATAATGAAAAGAAGGAGAAGAGAAGAGGAGAAATATAACAAGAAAATTGAAATAGAGAGGATGAGGAAAAGAGAAAACAAGGAGGTAAAGGAGGAGATATTTAACAAGGAAGGAACAAAAGAAGAATAAAAGGGAATCAGAAAAAAAATGAAAATAAAAAAAAAAAGGAATCAGAAAAAAGATGAAAAGGGAATCAAAAAAAAAAGAACGAATAAGGGAATAAACAAACAAAACAGACAAACAAACCTCAAGATAAAGAACACCCAAACACACAAAAAAGAAAGAAAAAGAAGAAAAGAAAAAAAAAAAAAAAGATAAGCGAAAAAAACACCAAGCCAGCGAACGGCAGCGGCGCGTTCCGTTGCGACACTATCCTGCCTGAGTCGCAAGTTCTCTCGCCTTACGCAACCGCTCCGGGAAGGAACTCCTGCCGCGGCGACCCCAGCAACGGGAATTAGCGCGGGGGTGGGAGTGGGAGGGGGTGGGGGAGGTAGGAAGGAGAAGGGGGGGGGCGGGAAGGGGGTGAAGGGGGGGGTGGTGGAGGTAAGTGGAGGGAGGAGGGAGGGGGGGGGAGATAGGTGGAGGGGGAGGAGAAGGGAGAGGAGGAGGGGGGAGGAGACGAGGAACAAGGGGAGAGGAAGGAAGTAGGGGATGGGAGGGGAAGAAGGGGAAGGAAGTGATGGGAAGGACGAGGATTGGGGATGGTGGGGGCGGGTGGGGAGGTAGTGGAAGGAGGAGGGGAGGAACAGGGAGAAAGTAGGAGGAAGGGAGGGTAAGAAGAGGAAGGAAGTGTGTGGGAAAGGATGAGGGAGTGGGGAGGGAGTGGAAGGAAGGGGGAAGGGGAAGAGGGGGGGGAGTGGGGAGGGGAGGTATAGAGCTTTAGGGGATGGGAATAAAGGGGTGGAGTAGGAGGAAGGAGAAGAAATAGGAAAAATAAGGAACCAGAGAGGGAGAAGGAATGAAGCAGGGTAAGGATGGGAAGAAAGGAATGAGGGAAAAGCATAATGGGAAAGGAGGGACAACACAATGCCCTCCACCTCCCCCCTTCCCCTCCCCCCCTCACACCCCTTACACACACACACCGTCCTTCACAATGTGCATATACAAACAACAACGAAAGTACTGCATCAGCGATAAGGTGAATTTTTTGTTTATGAACAGCTTCTCTCGCTCTATCTCTTTCTATTCTCTCCTCTCTCTCTCTCTCTCTCGCTTTCTTTCCTTCTCCTCTTCCTCCTCCTCTCTTCTCTCTCTCTCTCTCTCTCTCTCTCTCTCTCTCTCTCTCTCTCTCTCTCTCTCTCTCTCTCTCTCTCTCTCTCTCTCTCTCACACACACACACAGAACAGATAGAGAAGGGTAGAAATTCAAAAAGAAAAGAGAAGAAGAAGAAAACGAAAAGGAAGTAGAGGAGAACGAAGACAAACAAAGCGAAAAGGAAGAAGTAGAAGAATATTACGAAGAAGAAGAAGAAGAAGAAGCAAAAGAAGAAGGCGAAAACGGGCGGCGCCAGGAGGAGGAGGAGGGGGGAGGGCGATGACGCAACACCCCCTCCCCCCTCCTCCCCCTCCTTCGCGATGGGAACTGAGGGCGAGAAGGACGCAGGTCGTGATGCAACGACAAGGGATAAGTGCTGATCATTCCCTCCCTTTCTCCCTGCTCCCTCCCTTTCTCCCTTTCTGTGTACCTGTCTCCCCGTTCCCTTGTTGTTTGTTTGTGTCTTTCCAGTATATGATTTTAGTCTAGATTTTAAAGTTATTCTTCAATTTTTTTCTCTCTCTGTAAATAACTACTGTTCTCTGCCTGTACTTTTTTTCTTTCTTTCCTTTTTTTTTCTTTCTTTAATTAATCACGTGTCTATTAATCTATAATTGCAACAAAATATCTACCATTCTTTGCTTGAATGTTTTTCTTTCTTTCTTTCTTTCTTTCCTTAATTAGTCACGTGTCTATGAATATATCATTGCAACAATCAGCCTATCTGTCTTGACCCAAACCACACTCGCAACCAGTGCCAAATGACCTGCAACACCGCAACAACACCGACGTGTCCCGGGGCTCCAGCGAGACGCATCGCTGAGCGGCAACACCAGCTTGCAATTGAGCCTGCAATAAAAAGAGCTTAACAGTCGTTGCATCGCCCGCACACTCAGGAAAATAAAGGCGCCTAATAAAGCTGTCAGTCTGCGTTGTCTCATGCATATTCATCTCCGGAGAAGGAACGGCCGCTGGGTAATTCATGCAGACATTCACACGTTCATTTGTGGGTTTTGGGATGCCCGATTGGATCGCTTCGGTCGGGCCATTTGGGGGCCGGTGGAAGTTTACACGTGGATATGAAGGATGGAGATGGACGATTTTTTTTCTCTCTTCTCTCGTTCATCATCTCCCCTTCCCTGTCTCTTTCTTTCTTTCTTCTCTCGTCCCCTCTCTCTCGCTCACGGGTCTCCTCATCCCTCTCTCCTTCCTCACTCCCCTTCTCCCCTCTCTCTCTCCCCTCTCCCTCTCTCTTCTCTTCTCTCTTTCTCTCTTCATCTCTCTTTCTCCTCTCTCTCTCTCTCTCCCTCTTCCCTCTCTCTCGCCCTCCTTCTCTTCTTCTCTCTCTCCGTCTCCTCTCCTCTCTCTCTTCCTTCCTCCTCTTCGTCTCTCCCTTTCTCTCCTCTCTCTCTTCTCTCTCTCCTCTCTCCTCTTCCTCCCTCTCTCTTCTCTCTCTCGATNTCTCTCTCATACTCTATCCCTCTTCCTCACCCTCCTCTCTTTTCCCTCCGTCCCTCTCCCTCTACCGCACTCTCTTGGGCTCTAGCTCTATCCTGCTCTCTCCTCGATCTTCTCCTCCTCTCTTCTCTCTCTCCTCTCTCTCTCTCTCTCTCTCTCCTCCTCTCTCTCTCTCTCTCTCTCCCTCTCTCTCCTCTCTCTCTCTCCCTCTCCTCTCCCTCTCCCTCTCCCTCTCCCTCTCCCTCTCCCTCTCCCTCTCCCTCTCCCTCTCCCTCTCCCTCTCCCTCTCCCTCTGTCTATCTATCTATCTATCTCTCGTTCTCTATCTATCTATATACTCTACTCTCCCTCTCCCCCTATCTATCTATTTATCTCTATCTATCTATCTTTCTCTTTCTCCTTTCGCTTTCTTACTCTCTCTCTTTCTCTCTCTTTTCTATCTCTCTCTCTCTATCTTATCTATCTATTCTCCCTCCTCACCTTAGCTCTTTCCTTACTTTCTCTTATTTACTTACTAACTTCTTTCTCTTTCTCGCTCTTTTTCTCTCTCTCACTCGATCTCCCCCCCATCTCTCTTTATATACTTATATACTAAGTTTTTCACTTCTATTTTCTTCTTCTTCTTTCTCTCTCTCTCTCCCTCTATCTATCTATTCTCTCTCTCTTTCTCTCTTTCTCTCTCCCTCACCTCTCTCTCTCCCCTCTCCCTCTCTCTCTCTCTTCCTCTCCACCTCTCTCTCTCTCTCTCCACTCTCCCTCTCTCCCTCTCTCCCCCCGCCTCTCTCTCTTCTTCCCCCGCCTCTCTCTTTCTCTCCCTGCCTATGTCACTTTCTCCCCCCCCCCCTCTCTCTCTTCCTTCCCTCCCCATTCCTCTCTTCCCCATCTCTCTCTTCCTTCTCCATCTCCCCCCCTCCCTCCCCCTCTCTCTCTCTCTCTCTCTCTCTCTCTCTCTCTCTCTCTCTCTCTCTCTCTCTCTCTCTCTCTCTCTCTCTCTCTCTCTCTTACTTTTTCTCTCTATCCCTCTCTCTCACCACATTTACACTCCCCTCTCCCTTCAAAAACAACCCCTTTCCCCATCTCCCTCCCCTTACCCTTCACCTTTACCCCTTACGCTTCACCTTTACCCAACACCCTTACTCTTACCTTTACCCACCATCCTTACCCATACCTTTACCACCACCCTTACCCTACCTTACACCTTACCCATACCTTTACCCACCACCCTTACCCATACCTTTACCCACCACCCTTACCCTTACCTTTAGCGTTCTGGTGAAGTTCCTCTGCTGTTTGTCTCCCGCGCTGTGGTGGTGGAGATCAGCGGTGGTGGTGGTTGGTGATGGCGGACGTGGTGGTGGAGGAACAAGAGGTCTGTGATGAAGAAGAGGCGTTGTGCTGGAGAGTGTGGTGGGGGGCGTGGTGCTTGTGGTGCGTCTGGAGTGGTAGGCGGCGCTTCACGATCAAGGGGGAGGAGTCTAGACTTCGGCTCTTCCCGCAGTCGGCAAGACACGGGCGCGGGGGTGGCTCTCGCCCACTTGGTCCTGGCGCTGTGGGGCGTGGGAGAGGAGGGATAGGCGAGGGGGGGGGAGAGGAAGGGATGGTAGAGGAAGGGTGAAGGATGGGGGTAGAAGAGGAAGAGGGGTTATGAGGGGAGAGATTTAGGGTAATGGGGGAAGGGAGGGATGAAAGATTGAAGGGGTACATGGGGAGGGAAGGGGAAAGATTGGATAAATGGGGAGGGTAAAGGAGAAATGGTGAAAGGGGAGGAGAAGAGGCGGAGGGAAAATAGCGAAAGAGAAATGGGAGAAAGGGGAAGGGAAACAAGAAATCAAGAATGATAGAGAAGACAAAGAGAAGGAAAAGAAAAAGAGAAAGTGAAGGGCGCGGACGTGGTGGAGAAGAAAAATTAACACAATAAATCAGTACATTCTATTAATAATAAATAATCCTAATAGTTCACCCAAAATAAACACAATAATGGGTTTAGTAAGTCAATAGATGAAACAGATAATAATAATCACCAAAAGCTCACTAAAATTAAGCACAATTTCAAGTACAAGTGAAATAATGAATACATACAACAGGAAATATCAATTACAAGTACAATAATACAATAGTACAATAAAATATTAAGTATCATAATTAATAATAAGTAAAAAAGATAAGTAATACCATCAGTTCATTCATGATTTCCAGAGGTCGCCTAAACAGTTATTTCAGAATCAAATCTCAAAATCTAAGACAAACAACGTAATGGATAGATCAATAAAGCAAAGTTGGGCGAGGGAGGGGAGGAGAGAGAGAGGAGAGAGGGAGAAGAGAGGGAGAGGAGAGGGAGAGAGAGAGGGAGAGAGAGAGAGAGAGGAGAGGGAGAGAGGGAAGAGGGAAGAGAGAGAGGAAAGAGAGAGAGAGAGAGAGAGCGAGCGAGCGAGAGAGAGAGAGAGAGAGAGAAAGAGAGAGAGACAGAGGAGAGAGAGAGAGAGAGAGAGGAGAGAGAGAGAGAGAGAGGAGAATGGAAAAAAACAACGGAGAAAGCAATACAGAAGCGAAAGAAAAAGAAAAACAACCGAAAAAACACCTAACTAACCAAGCACCTAACAAGCCAACCACCTAACCACTTAATCCCCCCCACACCACCTAACCCCCCCCACTACCTAACCCCCATCACCACAACCACTAACCACCCCACCCCCACCACCCACTTTAACCCCCCACCACCTAACCCCACCCACCTAACCCCCACCACCTAACCCCCCCACCACCCCCCCACCCACCCCCCACCCACCACCCCCCACACCCCCCCACCCCCCGCCCCTCCTCACCTTCTTGACGGAGTCCTTGAGGGAGCCTGACCGCCGGAACGCCAGGTAAGCGTCGATGTTCCTCAGCTGGTGCAGTTGTTGCGGCAGCTGGTGGTGGTGGTGGGCGTGAGTGTGGGCGGCGGTGAAGGCGGGCTCCAGGTTGTGCAGGTGGCCCACGCTCTTACTGCGGGGCGCGACAGTAGAGCGGGCGCGGGCGTGGGTTGCGGGCGGGCGAGGGCGTGAAGGAACGACCGTCGGACTCGCCGCTCTCTCGTCGATGTAGCGGATGACGTCATTCTTGGGGCCGCCGCTCTCGCTCTGGGGGGAGGGAGGGGGGGTCAGATCGCGGGGAGGGGAGGAGGGGAGGGAAAGGGGTCAGATCGTGGGGGGAGGGGGAGAGGGGAGAAGATCATGGGGGGGGGAAGGAAGGGGTCAGATCGTGGGGGGAGGGAAGGAAGGGGAGGGAAGGGGTCAGATAGAGAGGAGAGGGGGAGAGAAGGGGGGGGGGGTCAGGGTGGAGGGGAGGGGAGGGAGGAGGGAGATAATGGGGAAGGAAGAAGGTGGGAGATTATGGGGGAGGGAGGGGAGGGGAGAGGGAGGAGATTATGGGGGTGGAGGAGGGGAAGGGAAGGGGTGAGATAATGGGGGAAGATTACGGGGAGGAGGGAGGGGAAGGGAAGGGGTGAGATAATGAGGAAAGGGGGAAGATATAGTGGGATGGGGAGGAGGACGGGAAGATATTGGAGGGAAGAAAGGGTAAGGTAATAGAGAGAATGGGAGGGATATTATGGGGGAAGGGAGAAAGTGGAGATTATGGGGGAGGGGAGATAATGGGGGGGAAGGGAGGGGAGAAGGAAAAATTACGGTGGAGGGGAGGTTGGGGCAGAAGAGGGGAAGGGTGAAAGCATGGGAGAGGAGGAAATAAAGAAGGGAGGAGGAAAGGGCAATAAATAAGGGACGAGGAAAGAAAAATAAATAAAGGAGGAGGAGAAGAGAAATCACGGGAATTAGGAAAGGAGAGAAGAGAAGAAGAAGAAGAAGAAGAAAAAAGAGGTAATTGTAGGAGAAGGGAGAGGAAGAAGAAGAAAACGATAATGGAAAGAAAATAGGAGAATGAAGAGAGGGAGAAGAGGGGAAAAGGGGGAAAGGAAGAGATGGTGAATAAGGGTTATTGATGAATGACAGCCAGACCGGAAGGGATGAGTGAGTGGGGGAAAGGATGAATGAACGAGAGACGATGCATAAATGAATAAATAAAGAATTGGGAGATAGGAAGGGCGATAAGAGAGACAGAATATATAAATTGATAAGTCAGCAATAAATGTAAATAAAAAAAAATGAATAGACATAAATACATACGAAAGGGTATCTGAGAAATTAATATGAAGTGAATTGATAAAAAAAAGAAAAAAAAAACAATTTTGATCCAGTAATTGCTTTAAACTGAAAAATCTATCGCTCTGATTTTGGTATTAAACTAACTTTTTTTTCTTATTATCAAATACTTTAATTTTCTCTAATATAAAGCTATCGATGAAACAGTGTAAATATATATAAATCATTAAAGATTTTGCCTAATTGTAGATAGGAAACACAGATACATTAGAACAAGGTAAATTGACAACGCACACACACACACACACACACACACACACACACACACACACACACACACACACACACACACACACACACACACACACACACACACACACACACACACACACACACACCACACACACACACACACACACACACACACACACACACACACACACACACACACACACACACACACACACACACACACACACACACACACACACACACACACACACACACACACAGCACACACACACACACAAACAAACAAACAAACCTTAATATCAATTACGGAGACTTATGAAGCATACAATTACAAATGCAAAGCGGGAAAAGCGAGTAATTGGCAACGGCAAGCTGTGTCTGTGAGTTGCATGTTAGCCTAATTGTTGTATCATTTTGAAAGGAACAAATTTTGTAATAATTTGATGTTTCGTTAAAAAAAAAAAAAAAAATTGTCAACTTTCCCGGTTAATTTTGTTTCTTCTTTTATCTCTCTCTTTCTCTTTCTCTCTCTTTTTTTTTTTCTTCCCTTTCTCTTTCTATTTCTTTTTTTCCCTCATTCTTTCTCTCTTTTTCTCTCGTTTCCCTTTTTCCAGATTTTTAAAAAATTTCAAGAAATGTTGTTTTATTTCTACTGCTCAATATTTTGGCATAATGACGATCAAAACCCTGAGTTAATTATTATTTTCACAGTAATTAAATCATTATTATCATTGCTATTATTCTTATCATCATCTTAACGATCATTGGCATCATTAGCATTGACATGATTACTGTCATTACTATCACAGTTATCTAATTATCATCATGTTTATCTTTATATTCAATACAATTACATTGCTAATATCTTATCATCACTTTTACTATGATTTTTAAGTTAATGTTTGTACATACGATCGATAAAATTATTGCCATCATCATTAATACAATCATTACCATTAAACATATGATCGATAAAGTTATTACCATCATTAATACAATCATTACCATTAACCATCATCCCTAATTACGATTCCCACCATTCCCTCTTCCCTAATTACCCCCTCCCCCCTCCCCCCCAATCCTCATTAGTGAAGCCAAAGTGAAGAAAATGTGAACAGCTTCGTCCCCCTTGAAGTCAATTACCTGTGTGTGTGTTGGGCTGCGGTATGTGCTGTTTCCGCTGCTGCTGTTACTGCTGCTTGTGCTGCTGCTGGAGTAGTAGGTGTTGCTGTTGTTGTTCTGGTTGTTGTTGTTGTTATTGTTGTTGTTATTGTTATTGTTGTTGTTGTTGTTGTTTTATTGTTGTGTTGTTGTTGTTGGTGGTGGTGACGTTGGTGGTGGTGTGGGTTTGGTGGTTGTTGGTGGTGTTGTGGGCAGAGGTTGTGGAGGCGGCGCTGGCGGCGGGGGTGGGGGGGCAGGGAGGGGGCGGGGCGCTGCTGGCGAAGTGGTGCAGGAGGAGCGCGTTGTCGGAGCTCACCAGGCGCAGCTCCTCGTGCCTGGGCGGGGCGCTGGACGAGGCGCACGACGACGACGACGACGACGACGAGGAGGTCGTCCTGCCGGCCCCGGAGGCGGCGACGACGGGGGAGGAGGTCTTGATGCCCGCCCGCGCGCCGCCCACGAGCCCCACCTCGCCGCCGCCGATCTCGAGGAGGGCGGCGCTGGCGGCGGTCGAGTGGCGCGTCACGATGGGCGCCACGATGTTCTTGGGCGACTGCAGCGTGCCGGCGTCGCAGCAGAAGTGGCTGACGGAGTGCTTGGGGCTGGACGGCGCCGAGCTGCGCACCAGGGAGAACACGTGCGCCTCGGGCTGGCTGTGGTGGTTGGTGGTGGGCGCGGCGCTGGCGGTCGTGGGCGCCAGGGCGTGGTGGGCGTGCGCCTCGCCGCGCAGCTCCGCCCGCAGGCCGTCGCGCAGCTGCAGCATCTCGGGCGTGGCCAGGTCGACGTACGGGTGCTCCTCCAGCTCGCGCAGGAGCGCCGCGCCGCCGCTGCCGTCCAGCACCACGCCCTCCAGCCCGCCCCCGCCCCCGTCGCCCTCGCCCTCCAGCTTGCCCTCGACGCTCGCGAGCTCCGTCGGGGGCGGGATGGGCGCGGGCGCGGGCGTGGGGGCGTCCCAGAGGTTGGTGTGGAGGCCCTGGCGCGAGTAGGAGGAGGGCGTCCGGCGGGGCGTCATGGGCGCGATGGGCGGCACGTCCGAGGGCAGGTCGGGCGCCCTCCGGGAGGCGAGGCGCTCCCCTGCGGAAGGAGGCGCGTCAGGAAGGCCAAGGGCGAGGGGGGCGTTCTCAGTCAATCAATTAAATCACATTCATCTATTAATTGCAATCATCTTTTCTAATTCCCTAAAGACCTAAACATTAATTCCTATTTCAATTGGCGTTAGAATAATTTCAATAATCATTTACATGGAAGCAATTAATGTAATCAACAAACAACTCGACCTGCTCTTGAAGTGACATAATCAGATTATAAGATTATAATCAGCAATATACAAGAATATAAAAAGAGATTTTTTTCACAAATCATAATTTTATTATTCATACATACACCTTAAAATACATCATCCCAACATACAAAAGGAAAAAAATACATATATAAACAAAAGCAAAAAAAAAAAAAGTAAAAAGAAAAATAGACGTTATATATCTATCTATAAAAAAAATATATTTAAAAACATTTAGTAGAAAAACAAATCATTGAAAAAAAAGTAAAAATATACATTATTCTTTTATTTATAAAAGTTATGTAAAAACATTTAATAGAAAAATCAGAAAAGTAAAGAAAAAGAAAAAGAAGAAATAGACGTTATTTCTTTATCTATAAAAATACGTAAAAGCATTTAGTAGAAAAACAAATCAGAGAAATAAAAAAGAAAAATGTGATGATGAGAAATTTCATGATGATGATGACTTACACACCTGATAATGTGACATGACGTGATGACAATAATGATGAAAATTATATGATAGCGTGATAACAACAATAGGAAAAGAAAAAAAAAGAAATATCAGCGTTAAAGATAAGAAGAAATAAATAAAAAGAAAAGAAAAATAGAACAACCACATCACCCCCTCAACCCCTCCCCCCTTAAAGAAAAGACT
>NW_020869319.1:48439-50939 GCF_003789085.1 Penaeus vannamei | reverse complement strand
GGCAGGGGTAACTTCGCCACTTTGTCTTCCTCCGACACCCTGCTCTTGATGGCGAGGCGACAGAGCAGCTGCAACGACGCCACACGCCTCGACACACGCCCGATGTGCAGCTGGGCGCCCGTTGCCACGAAGACCCTCTTGTCGTTGTGGCCCCAGGTGAGGGCGGTGACCGGGTTCTGGAGGAGGGGGGACAGCAGGAAGAATGAATGGATGAATAGGCAGAAGGAAGGACGTATGGGTAGAAAGAATAAATGAATTAATAGGAAGAATGAATGAATGAATAGGCAGAGGGAAGGACGTATGGGTAGAAAGAATAAATGAATGAATAGGCAGAAGGGAATGAATAGGCAGAAGGAAGAACGTATGGGGAGATAGGAGGAAAGAATAAGAATAGGCAGAAGGAAGAACGTATGGGTAGGAAGAATAAATGAATGAATAGGCAGAAGGAAGAACGTATGGGTAGGAAGAATAAATGAATGAATAGGCAGAAGGAAGAAAGTATGGTATAGAAAGAATAAATAAATGAATAGGCAGAAGGAAGATTGTATGGGGAGATAGGAGGAAAGATTAAGAATAGGCAGAAGGAAGGACGTATGGGAGATAGGGAGGAAAGAATAAGGATAGGCAGAAGGAAGAACGTATGGGTAGGAAGAATAAATGAATGAATAGGCAGAAGGAAGGACGTATGGGTAGATAGGAGGAAAGAATAAGAATAGGCAGAAGGAAGAACGTATGGGTAGAAAGAATGAATGGATGAATAGGCAGAAGGAAGAACGTATGGGGAGATAGGAGGAAAGAATAAGAACGGGCAGAAGGAAAACGTATGGGTAGGAAGAATAAATGAATGAATAGGCAGAAGGAAGAACGTATGGGTAGGAAGAATAAATGAATGAATAGGCAGAAGGAAGAACGTATGGGTAGAAAGAATAAATTAATGAATAAGGCAGAAGGAGGACGTATGGGAGATAGGAGAAAGATTAAGGATAGGCAGAAGGAAGAATGTATGGGGAGATAGGAGGAAAGAATAAGAGTAGGCAGAAGGAAGAACGTATGGGTAGGAAGAATAAATGAATGAATAGGCAGAAGGAAGACGTAATGGGGAGATAGGAGAAAGAAATAAGGATAGGCAGAAGGAAGAACGTATGGGTAGAAAGAATGAATGGATGAATAGGCAGAAGGAAGAACGTATGGGTAGATAGGAGGAAAGAATAAGAATAGGCAGAAGGAAGAACGTATGGGTAGATAGGAGGATAGCGAACGTAAGATAATGAATAAGTAATCATAAAGACACAACAACAACGGCAATAAGGATAATGATAACAATAGAATAAATACATGAATAAACAAATGCAATTACGTACGGATAGATACGAAGAATGAATAAATATTGGTGATAATGACAATCATAAATCCATGGTAAGATGAAAGAATGATAATATTTACCACATCAACACAACAAAACGCCAATAATGATAGTAATAACAATAGAATATAATCTAAACCATTATAAACATAGTGACCATTTCACAACAACAACAAACAAAACAAATAAAAAAAAAAAAAACAGACCAGTAAACAATGAATCTATCTAGAACAGAGTGATCACATCATCAATGATGAACGAGGTGATCCGTCCGCATAAACTTATCAATGAATGACATCATAAACTCAATGAATGACATCATAAACACAAGTCCTACTCACTCATTCATAAACAGACATGAAGTTATGCTATTCTCGCCTCGTGGCTTTAATTCATGCGGGGGAGGGAGGGAGGGGAGGGAGAGGGAGGAGAGAGAGGGAGGAGGAGAGAGGAGGGAGGGAGGGAGGGGAGGGAGGAGGGAGGGAAGGAGGGAGAGAGGGAGGGAGGGAGAGAGAGAGGGAGGAGGGAGGGAGGGAGGGAGGGAGGGAGGGAGGAGGGGGAGGGAGAGAGAGGGAGGGGGAGGGAGGGAAGGGAGGGAGGAGAGAGAGGGAGGGAGGGAGAGGGAGGAGAGGGAGGGAGGGAGGAGGAGAAGAAGGGAGGGGGGAGAGAGAGAGGAGGGAGAGGAGAGAGAGAGAGAGGGAGAGAGGGAGGGAGGGAGAGAGAGGGGAGGGAGGGAGAGGGAGGGAGGGAGGGAGGGAGGGAGGGAGAGAGAGGGAGGGAGGGAGAGGGAGGGAGGGAGGAGAGGAGAGGGAGGGAGAGGGAGGAGGAGGGAGAGGGGGGAGAGGGAGGAGAGGCGAGGGAGGGAGAGAGAGAGAGGAGGAGGAGAGGGAGGGAGGAGGGGGGAGAGGGAGGGAAGGAGGGAGAGAAGAGGGGGAGGAGGGAGAGGGAGGGAGGGGAGGGAGGGGGAAAGAGAGAGGGAGGGAGAGGAGAGGGGAGGGGGGAGGAGAGAGAGAGGGGGGGGAGAGATGAGGAGGGAGGGGGGGAGAGAGAGGGAGGAGAGGGAAGAGAGAGAGAGGGAGGGAGAGAGGAGAGAGAGAGAGGGAGGGAGAGAGAGGATCGAAGGGATGAGGGAGGGAG
>NW_020869319.1:43439-45939 GCF_003789085.1 Penaeus vannamei | reverse complement strand
GGGGGGGGAGGGGACTAGAAGGGTAGAGAGGTCGGGGCGTAGTGGGGAGAGGGCGGGAGGGGGGGGGGGGGGGGGGGGAGGGGGGATGACGTGTAAACGCTGAGTGGAAAGAATTACTTTGTTATTGCTGTTTTTTTTTTTTTTTTTTTTTTTTTTTTTTTTACTGCGCGAAATTCTTTTCTTTTTTTCCTTTTCGTCGTCTGTTATTCTATTTCTCCCTTTTCTTTTAATTTCATCGTCTCCATCTTCCTTATGCTTTCGTTTTTTCTATCATAAAGAGAATAGGTGATGGAGATGATAATGATCATGCTAATGGAAAGAAGACAATAAAGAATGATAATAAAAATTCTGATACATGAACATAAAATAACGATGCAATAACAGTAAGAACAACGATAATAACAATACAAACATAAAACAAAAACCTACACCGCCATCAATATACTCAACAACAACATCAGCAACACCAAACATCATCTAAACATCAACACCATCACCAAGAACACCACCAACAACAAATACAACAACAGAAATTACAACACCAACACCTACATCAAACAACAAAACACCATAACAAACACCACCATCAAACATCAACAGAAACTACAGTGACAACAACAACAACAAAAACACCATCACTACCACCACCACCACCATCACCCACAACTACAACAACAACCCCACCACCAACAACAACAACCCCACAACAACAACCAACACACCACCACCAACAGCAACACCAAGCAACACCACCCATACCTGACACAGCGGTGATGGTGGTGCGTGTACCGCAAGGAGCCGCCCCTCGTGTAGAACTTGACCACGTTCCTGACCGTGGGTGTGGCCGTGCCGACGTGTTGCAGCCCTCGTCGGGAAGATGCCCCGCCACGGCCAGCACCTCTCCGGAGTTGGTCCACTCCACCTGCGGGTATAAGGGGGTGTTAGGACAGGTGTATAAGGGGGTGTATTAGGACACCTGTGTCACTTGTAGTTAGTTAGGACAGGTGTGTTTTCATGTTCCGTGAGTGTATAAGGGGGATATTAGGACAGGTGTGTCTCCTAGATGAGTTTGGATGTTCCACAGGTGTATAAGGGGGTATTAGAACAGATGTTCCCCTTAGATTTAGTTAGGAGCCCTTGAAAGTATCAGGTGTTCCCTCAGATTTGAAAGTTCCTTGGGTATCTAAGGGAGATATAAGGACACGTTCCCCCTTAGATAAGTGTGGAAAATCCCTTGATTTACCTCGACGTCCCTTGGTTCGTCACAGCGCCCCTTGGTCTAGAGCAGCGATTCCCAACTTTTTTTTTATTCTGTGACCCCCGACCAGGATATAATAAAGTCCATGGCCTTTGTTGTTCAGGTTCAGATATTACCGCCAATAGCAAGGACAGAACACTGGTCGTCAGGTTAGATATTACTAGTTATAAATGAATAGCGAAATGGTGCCAATAGCAAAGACAAGAACACTGTGTGAAAAAAAAAATCGAGTGAATTGATATATGACAGATACCTTTCTAAAGGTACAGAAGGTGAGACAAAACCCAGCTTAATGGGGGTCATGATTTCCACTGCTGCATTAACCCCCCCCCCCGAAAGTATCCCATGATCCCGATTGAGGCCATGACCCCCCCCCCCCTTCTAGGTGGGAAACCTTGGTCTCGAGTCACCTAAATCCTTCTCGACTCCCCTGGGCTCATTTGAAGGCCCCACCCCTGAATACCCCTTAAATATCCCTTAAATACCCCCCCCTCCTAACCCTCCTGTCCAAAAACCTACACCGCCCTCAAACTCTCTAAATACCCCTTAAATACCCTTAAATATACCCACCTAACCCTCCAATCCAATCCTACCCTGCCCTCGTACTCGCATGAATACCCAATAAATACCCCATAACCCCCTTTAATACCCCTTAAATACCCCCCTTAAATACCCCCTCCTTCGTACTCCCGTACTCACCTGAATGCCCACTAAATACCCCTTAACCCCTTTAATACCCCTGAAATACCCCTGAAATACAGCCCTAAATACCCCCTCAATACCCCATTAAAATACCCCCCTTTAAATACCCCCTTTAAATACCCCCACCCCCCTCCTAATCCTCCTAACCCTTTCCTAAACTTCCTAAACCCTCCTACCCTACCCCCGTACTCACCTGAATGCCCCTGAATACCTCCTGAAAATCCCCCTAAATTACCCCTTAAATACCCACCGTACTCACCTGAATGCTCCTGAATACCCCCTTAAATACCCCCTTAAATACACCCCTAAAATACTCCCCTCAATACCCCTTAAACACCCCCTTTAAATACCCCCACCCCCCTCCTAACCCTCTAACCCTTCCTAACCTTCCTACCCTACCCCCGTACTCACCTGAATGCCCCTGAGTCCCGTTCTGACGACCACGGGCGTGAGGTCGTCGTGGGTGCGGAGGAGGTAGACGAGGCCCGAGTGGAACACGACGGCCAGGAGGGCGTTTGCGTCGCCTGGAAATAGAGGGGG
>NW_020869319.1:25939-30939 GCF_003789085.1 Penaeus vannamei | reverse complement strand
CTTATATGTCCGAATGAAGAGTTACAAAATAAAACGCTAGTATTTGGCACTTTACTTATTCGGCGGTGGGTCGTGCAGGCGTGCTGGCGAGTTGCATGGACAGGTTGGCACGACTGTGTGGGATGAGTTAAGCCATGAAATTACTTTAAATTCTACAGCCAAAAAATAATAAATAAATAAATAAATAAATAAATAAAATAATGATAATAATTAGTATTATCACAAATGATAAATAAATAGGAAATAATAATAATAATAATAACAGATATAGCAGATAATTCCATTTCATTTTTTAGCTGTTATGCTGTAAAATGCTTGAAAAAAAAGAAAACAATGCATATAGTTGCATATAGGCATGCTGCAGATTATGCCTTTTAATTCTTTATCTGTAATAAATGTATTAGGTGTTGTGTGATTACTTTTATTTTTCTTTTATTAGTTTAGGATTATGGTCACAGAGCGATTCCATTTTACGTATATTTGTTGTTTATATTCGTTAATTCAGCAACCTATATTGCGTTCATTATTATTGTTTGCGTTATTTTATTTGTTTTGTTAGAATCTTGCTCTTTTACCTACTACATTATTAAGATCTCTGTTTATTTATTTATTTATATTTTACTTTTTGGGTGCGCTTTCTCAAAACCTTTCCTGGATTACTTTCTAAATACAAGATAAATGGTTCGAGTTTTTTTTTTTTTTTTTTTTTTTTTACTTTAATGAACTGCCATGTTTCATGATGTTCCATACACTGTGCTTAAATTTTTATGATAGTATATTCTTATTTTCATGTTATTTGGCTCCGGCATTTTCCATTCTAACTGAATGTTTGCCTTTTTTATATCTATCATTAGTACTATGATTGAGTAGCTCTCGTTTATTGCTTTATACTTTTCCGTGATTTCTTGTATTGCAATGGATTAATAGAATTATCCATTTACCTGTGAATTAACCTTAACCCTTGAAGAATCTGATGAAAGCTGCACAACTTTACATTCATTGTGCATAATGTACATTAATTGTTGATTTTTTTTTTTTTTTTTTTTTTTTTGACTCGTACATATATGTATTCAGGGCTGGATTCTACGGAAATTCGTCTGCTAAACGGAAACAAAAAACGACCGACGGTTGGTGACGTCACTACGAAATTTTCTTTCGAAGCTTGTATATTTATTTTGTATTACTGCAAATGGTTTGATGTAAAAGAAAAGACTTTAAAACAATATTGAGATATTTTTCCATTTTCAAATGAATTAACCATGAAAACTGCTGAAACCATCCTGGCATGAACTGATATGATGTGGCAGACCGAACGTCATCGCGACGGAAATTTCATCCGATGTCACTTCGGCAGGTCTTCTAGCTGGGCATCACCAAAGGCAGAGCCACAGTCCAATAGAATGATTCGAAATATTCAGCACTAAAACACACTCCTAATGAATATTCGTATACTTTTTTTAGAGAAATAAAGTTTACAGGTTCAATGTCGTATTTTCTCGTTACACAAATAATTTTCTGATAGTGAATAGTCCAATTTTATTAGTTATTTATAATTTATCAGCTGATATTTAGAGAACAGCAGAAATGCTGCTACGGAAAAACGGTCAAGGCTAGGGTCAACGACCCAACAGCTAGTCAAGAGACGGCTAGTGGTCGGCACTGTAATGGTTAATGGTAAAGTATTGTGGTGAAAAGGGTAAATGAGTTAACAATTACTATAAATTGTGTTAAATGTCAATGATTATAGTGATACAGAATAGTATGATGGAAGAGGGGTAAGGAAGGGGTGTAAATGATATAAATAGGACATTAATAAAAGAAAGGGTTAAGGGTATAGGGCGATTTGATGTAATGGGATGTATTTATTGCTGGGGAAGCTATATGGAAAATTGGTAAAAGAGCTCTTGTGAAATAATCAACGGGAAATATGTTGATTATCAGAAGAGTCTAGGGGATGAGATAAGGAGTCTGAGGAAGGAGGTGAAGTATCGGGAAGAGCGTGAGGAGGGAGGAATGCGGAGGGGAACACTGTTGCGACAGAAGGAATTACGTGAGTATCCAGGTGGGAGGTAAAGAAAATGGAAAACGAAAGGGAAACGGTGTACATGGAGAAGGAGGGGATATGGTTTATTGGGGAAGAGTAGGAGAAGAGGGGTAGGGGGAACTTTCGGGGGAGGAGGATGGATCTCGGCAAATACTTTGAATGCAGAGGGACTGGAGGGTGGATGAGGGACCGGAACATTTTTGAGTCATGTCTAGGAATTTTTGGAAGTCTTCAAAAAGTTTCTGGAGGGGATCGGTAGGGAGGTGCAGAGCGAAGGTACTTTTGGAATACGCAGAGAGAAAAACTTTGTTGTGCTTCCTGCCTAGCCTCCCATAGAGTGAGCCTAGCTTGAATCTGAGAACTGTTACTTTACATTCGAACTTATAAGCAGGACAGCTGTAAACTACGACACGGGAATCACCACAGTTAACACATGTACGTGACTGAGCATAATGAGCAATGCAGGTAAGTAGGTCATTTTCAAAATCGGATCAGAGGGTGAGTGCTTCAGAATGGATAATGTCGGTAAACATCGAAATGGTATTATTATCAGTGATAGGAGCCGTGGTCAAAGGAGGGGCAGGGTTGGAAAACCATCAAAATCAAGATTAGATAGCTAGGTGATGAAGGGATAAGCCTCAATGCCCCTATTAAAGATAACTAATTATTGGTCATGGTGAGCCTGACGAAAAAATGGGGAAACTGTGCCCATGGTTCCCGGAGGCCGTTCATGACTGACTTAAAGGCAGCCTTTCATCCTTTCAGCACGGTTCTCGCACCTTACGGATGGACAGAAGAGGTTGAAGAAGATACGGAAGAGGAAAGGAGGAGAAAAAAAAGATCGAGCAAAATTTGTTGAGGCAAGGGCTGAAGTCCAAGGTATGGGCAATCCCTACATTGGGCTCCAATCTCCGTCTCCTAAGCCCCCTCACGGCATCAACGAGCAAGGTATCGGGAGGGTCGGCACTGGAAGTAGTGGCAGGGTGCGTTGTGTTTCAAGCAGTGGCAATGGGAATCCGTTGGTTGGGACAAAGGTGAGAGTTGTATAGCGAATATAACGTCGAGCTAGTCTTTTGTTAATTAACAAATATCTACGAATGCTAGTGATATCCGATGTGTGGCCACTTCTGTCCCTGTCCTTAGATGTTAATTTATCGTTTCTGACATAACGTTTTTCTATTTTTCCTTTTTCCCCACGTGTAAAGCGGATTTTGTCAAAGAAGCATTTTTATATTCATTTACCCTTTTATTATTATATAATTATATTTTCAGTAAGATGTGTTACAGGCTTCTATTTCCATCAACTCGATTTCCCTCCTCTTTTTACGCCTACCTGAGTGGGACGAAAATCCTTCTTTTGAAGGATTCCCCTGGTCCCTCTCCTCTTTTCCACCCTCCTCCCCTCTTTATCTCATAGTTGGGCAGAGATATAAGACTGACGAGGCACGCCGGAAGCCGGAAGCTGCTGCGGAGGCGGTTGGAGAGGGTTACTTCACATTATTGGAACACGCGGGATTCTCAAAATTTTGTTTTCGCCTTACTCCCTGGTTGCCCAGCCGTTGCTTGCAATTATTTTTATTGTCCGAGGTTTTATCCCCTTTGGAGACGTCTTGGGCTACCTACCTATGGGGCCAGCTGAGTGGGACGAAAAATGTTATTTCTTATCTGATACTCACTAACCCTCTGAAACCCAACTATGGATCCCCCAAGGGCCATGGACTCCAGGCTAATAACCCCTGGTATAAGTGTTTATTAGGTTTTGGATATTTTTTCCTTTTATTGCTATCCACTTTCTTTAGGATACTTCTCTTTAAATATTTCCTTCAATTATGTTTCCATATAATTTAGTAATGAAGTTATCCCTATAAGGTTTTGATTCTGGATTTCCATACATGTTTCTTTTTTTAATGTTTGAATTTGTCAATGCAAGATCATTTCTTCATCTTTAATTTTTACTAGTCCTGTTTTACTAATGAAAAAAATCTATTGGTTTCTGCAGTTCACGATCTTAGTTCATTTGTTCACATACTGCCATGGTCTTTCCCTTCACATTTGCAGCATCTTTCCACTAAATTTATCACACACATCTAACACACAAACAAAAAAGCACTCACTCATTCTCTCTCTCTTTGTCTTCTCTCCATACAAATATACACATAACCACATATGAATACATCTATACACACATGTCTACCTACTGTAAAATACAATAGAAGTAACATTCACATCGTAGTCTTTAGTAAGAATAAAAGTTCTTGAGTGGGATCCCCTTAAATTGATCTTGACTTTTGCATGGCTATGAACCCATGCAAAAGGAATGTGAGGAAAGCGCAAATCCATGATTAGATTCATCGACATATATACGAATCTGATCTGTACAGATGGAAATCAACATCCAAATGAACTGGTCTGTTTATTTTAACATCAGGATCTGGGTACATAATCTGATCATAGTAGTATCAATAAAAAACCTGGGACACACCAATGAAAACTATTCCAAAATACATTTTACAATAAATAAAATGATAATAATAGCAATAATAATAGTAATAGTTATAGTTATGATAATAATTATATGATGATAATAATAAAATATCAATAATAATAATAATAATAATAATAATAATAATAATAATAATAATAATAATCCTCATTATCTAATAATAATCATCATAATAAAAAAATAATGACAATCATAACAAGAACAATGAAAATAATGATAGCAATAATAATTATTATATCAATTAATAAAATGAAAAAAAAATAAAAAATAATAAAAATAACAATAATAATAATATCAATAATAGCAACAGCAATAATAATAATAATAATAATAATAATAATAATAATAATAATAATAATAACAATAATAATAATAGTAATAATAATAATAATAATAATAATAATGATAATAGCAATACCAACATAATAACCAGAAGAATTTCTAATCCAAAGG
>NW_020869319.1:12500-23339 GCF_003789085.1 Penaeus vannamei | reverse complement strand
GAAAGAGAGAGAAAGAGAGAGAAAGAGAGAGAAAGAGAGAGAAAGGAGGAGAGAGAGAGAGAGGAGAGAGAGGAGAGAGACGAGAGAGAAGAGAGAACGAGAGAGAGAGAGAGAGAGAGAGGAGAGAGAAGAGAGAGAGAGAGAGACGAGACAGAACAGACAGACAGACAGAGACAGACAGACAGAGAGAGAGAGAGACAGAGAGAGGAGAGAGAGAGAGAGAGAGAGGAGAGAGAGAGAGAGAGAGAGAGAGAGAGAGAGAGAGAGAGAGAGAGAGAGAGACAGAGACAGAGACAGAGACAGAGACAGAGACAGAGGACAGAGACAGAGACAGAGTCAGAAGACAGAGACAGAGACAGAGAAGAGAGACAGAGAGATGGAGAGAGAGAGAGAGAGAGAGAGAAGAGAGAGAGAGAGAGGAGAGAGAGAGAGAGAGAGAGAGAGACAGAGAGACAGAGAGACAGAGAGACAGAGAGACAGAGAGACAGAGAGAGAGACAGAGAGACAGAGAGACAGAGAGACAGAGAGAGAGAGACAGAGACAGAGAGAGAGAGAGGGACAGAGAGAGAGAGAGAGGACAGAGAGAGAGAGAGAGGACAGAGAGAGAGAGACGAGAGAGAGACAGAGAGAGAGAGACAGAGCAGAGAGACAGAGAGACAGACAGACAGAGAGACAGAGACAGACAGAGAGACAGAGAGACAGACAGAGAGACAGACAGACAGACAGAGACAGACAGAGAGACAGAGACAGACAGAGAGACAGAGACAGAGACAGAGACAGAGACAGACAGAGAGACAGAGAGACAGAGACAGACAGAGAGACAGACAGAGACAGAGAGAAGAGAGAGAGAAGAGAGAGAGAGAGAGAGAGAGAGAGAGAGGAGGAGAGAGAGAGAGAGAGAGAGAGAGAGAGAGAGAGAGAGAGAGAGAGAGAGAGAGACAGTCACACAGATAGAAATTTGTTATATCTAAACTACTTATGAGATTACTCTCATATTTACCAGATACCATATGCTTTGGCTAAAAATGAGAAGTGTTTTCAGCTCTGGTCATCACCTTTTAACTTGTCTAGAAAACTAAAGAATTACCAGTCCAAGAAGATAGCATCAATTTGCTGTTCTTCTTTTCTCCAAATCTCAAATTTATATTAAAGAAATAAAACAAATTCTACTCACCTTTGAACTCCTTCTTCATCCGTGTAATCGGAATAGTAGAACCCAACAATGCCTGTCTTTAAGGAACCCGAGAAGGACATTGAGATCTGGTAGGAGCCAGCTTCCACCACACTTGTTCTGATCACCCAAAACTCATTGGGGCTATACTCAAAGGCATCCAATAATATTCACAATCCTGAAATGGAAAATTATATCAGAAGGCAATAAAAGTTGTGATAGTATACACATATTTTATCCCCTATGTGGTCTTTTTCAGCACAGTTAAACAGAAATGGCAGAACTAATTGCCAACATTACTCACAAACAAACTAGTATTGTCCATCCTTTTGCAATAACATATAGGAAATCTCTTACATCTATTTCAGGCTTTTCCCAACCCTGGGGTCACAACCCCAAGTTGGGTCACCGAGACCACAAAATATCAGATGTGGTCAGTTCTCAATTTTGAGATATTTTCAGCATATACATAGTCATTTATTGGCTATGGGCTGATGGCTAAATTTTACTTGATTATTACAAAATAATCTCAAATGCAATAGTCTTAATTACTATTTCTGTAACAGGCATATCTCTGCCTGCCTACATCCTGATAGTATTATATATAAAAGAAAAAAATAATCTTTTGAATTCTGACAAAACTTGAACCAAAGAAAATATAAGCATAATTATGAATTATTGGACATCTAATTATGTATATATTTATTGAATAGTATAAACTTGTATACACTGTTGGAAACAGATTGGGGTTGCAGTCATGTCTAGAGGTGCATGATTGGGGTTGTCTAAAAAAAAAGGTGGGAATCACTGGTCTACTTAGTGTTCATTTAATTCTCTATATCAAAGAAGAAAAAAACACTGAAATAATAAATGAAAAATGCCCCACAGGAATACAAAACATACATATAATGGCTGTATCAGTTCTATATATAAAAAAGCTCCTTGCATCAGCATTAATGAGGATATAGACAGAGATGTTGAGGAGAGGGAAAGGAGATGAGAGATGTTGTTACCAATATAGTAAATACACATTTTATGTAGTGTAGTGCCCTCAGTTTAACACCTCCTAGATTGCAATTGGTTTCACTTTGCTATCCAACTGTAAAAAGCTTTATATTTCCTGTTTAATTAAGGCATCAACTTTCAAGGGTCCTTTATCAAAACAAAAATGCAACAGAAAATGTTTTTATTGCATCAAACTTGTGATAAAACATTGTTTTAAAAAAAAAAAAAATGTGTTAATAATGTTCATGTGATGCATAAAGCTTAACCACATGCTGATAGGGATGGCATCTACATACATGCCATGCCCACTGTGTATCTAATTTAGTAATTGTTTTTACATATAATGATTTCCAATAACATTTTCTAGTTTCTAATACTGATGTTAGTAATGTCAATAACAATAGAGTAATTTTAATGCTTATAACAAAAATACCAGTATCAATATTGATAGCATTAATTTAAAAAAAAATGTTTTCCAACTATTTCAAGGAGAGGTGATGTAACCAGATCTACTAATTGACTCCTTTGTGGCTAAGCATTGGCAGAGCCATCTCTGTGCAGAAACATTTAACAAAACAATACAAAAGTGAATGAAAATACAGGTTTAAATCTAATGAATCGAAATTCATGACAGGACTTTATAATGCTTAATATTCTGGGGGGAGGAAAAGATGCATAATCAATAGAAGAGGTTGATGATCACCTGCAAGAGTTGGTGAAAGAAAAATAAGGGTTGATATGTGGAAAATTAGAAACACATATTGATGGCAACGCCCCCTTTTTGGGGGAGTGCCTGAAACATTTTTCAACATACACATATGCAGAAAGGCAGACACACACCCATAAAGACAGACATACACTCAGACACACACATGCACACACACATACACACGGGCACACACACAAACGTATGCACGCAAGCATACACAAACGTATGCACGCAAGCATACACACACACACACACACACACACACACACACACACACACACACACACACACACACACACACACACACACACATGAAACATAATAATAAATAAAAAAATAAATACATGGATAAACAAATAAAACATCTGTTGTATTTATATTTAACCAATCTGATCCGGAAGCCTCACTGCTATCACATGGACCAAAATACGGACATTGGCTAACTTCATTGGCTGGGCGTATGTGAACACTTGTGTGCAGCAACAGAATACCATGCCTCCCCATTGGCATATTCTTTTCTCTTTCTGTATGTGTTTTTGCTCTTTTTTTCCATTATCCAAAGTCTATATTTGTTATCTGATTTGCTAAATTTATCCAAATGGTAGTATACTGTTTTCCTTGCACAGACTCCATTTCATCTCTCCAGCTCAGTGCAATAATAATAATAATATATTATTTGTCATATTTCAATTTTTTCCTAAAATTCAATTTTCTGTAATACAAATTGTGCTGCCAGTCAAGGCAGGTAGAAATAGGATCCTGAGCATGGAAATAGTATCCAACCTGGAGCAGGCGCTCTTCCAATCATTGCTCACAGACGACAGACTACTCATTCATCAATGGAAATAATGTAAAATCACCTTCCTGAATACCTATTGAGTCATCACCCCAACCCTGAGCTGAAATTCTCATGATGGTCAGTTCCCATCACCCTGGCCCTCAGCCAAATTTTTCCATGATGGCATGGTCATGTCACCTGCCCTTCAAGCCCAATTTTTTCATGATGTGATGGTCATATCATCCGGATCATAGGGGATAAATATCAAAATGTACAAATACATAAATGAAATAAAACAAAATAAATAAATAACCCTCCCTACCTCTGTCGTCTCTCCTTCCACTAACTTCACCACCTTGGTCTGGGAGATGTTGAGCCACTTAGTGTGTACAAGGAAGTGGTCACGTGTCTCCGAGGTGGTTATATGGATTGTTACACGCCCTGAGAAGGTCTTGGTGATCAGGTCAGGATGGAGATACAGGTCGTAGTGGTCCGGGTGAGTAGAGTTGGGGAGGCGGAACTCGTCCTCCCAGGGCCGCCCTGACGAGGTCTTCAGTTTCTTCACTGTCTTCTCTACCATGATGGCTGGAAAATGTGTCAGCCATTAGTATAAGAAACAAAAGCTGAAAAGGTGCAAACATCTTCGTTTATTTTTTTGGTAATGCCAACTAAAATTATGTGAATTTAGAGATGCAATATCAAAACATGACTTATATACCTATCTGCCATCATGAAATTATCAATCCTTATACCTACTAATCTACTACAAACAACATTCTAGAATTAGAATACTTAAAAAAGTAAAACCACAAAAGAATCATGAATTATTCTAAGAGACAAGGCCAATTAGACTATTATGGAAGAACATAAGTGAATGATAATGAATTTGAATAAAGAAATATATAAAGAGCTTTTGATATTATTCATGGTGTGAAATCTGCAATATAGTACAGAAGAATTACAGCTAGTAAAATGGATTATGGTATCCACCTGATAAGCTAAATATATCTTATTAAACAGTTCACAATTCTGACATTTGGTCTTATTTGTAAAATCACATCCACTCCATTTGTCAGGTGATATAATTCTCTATGTTCTCTATCCATCTACTTGTCTTGTTAATTCACTATCAATCCAATAATATGACTGTTTTCTGGGAAAGGAATAAAATGAAACCGGTTCTAAGAATACATCAAAGTTGTAGGTCTTACACCCCATGCTACTGAAGTTGCAGTAACACACCAATAATCCTGCGCAGCTTACTCCCTCATCCTGCTGTTATTTCTACCTTCTCCCACACCTAATGGTACTCCAGTGAGAAGAGGTTGTTTTCTTACAGATATTATATAATGTTACAGAGCACGATATTCACGGCCTGGGAATACCTCACTTTTATCTGTTCTGATACAATGCCAAACAACACGAACAAAAAAAAAAAATCCTGATTGAATGCAACTGGTTCTCACTCTCACTTCTCTTTCACTCTCTCAACTCAAATCTCTCTCTCTTAACTCAAATTCTCTCTCTCATAACTCAAATTTTCTCTCTAACTTTTTTCTCTTCAACTCAAATTCTCTCTCTCAACTCTCAAATTTCTCTCCTCAACTCAAATTTTCTCTCTCAACTCAAATTTTCTCTCTCAACTCAAATTTTCTCTCAACTCAAATTTTCTCTCTCAACTCAAATTTTCTCTCTCAACTCAAATTTTCTCTCTCAACTCAAATTCTCTCTCTCAACTCAAATTTTCTCTCTCAACTCAAGATTTTTCTCTCTCAACTCAAATTTTTCTCTTCTACAACTCAAATTCTCTCTCTCAACTCAAATTCTCTCTCTCAACTCAAATTCTCTCTCTCAACTCAAATTCATTCTCTCTCTCAAACTCTCTCTCAACTCAATTCTCTCTCTCAACTTCAAAATTTCTTCAAATTCATCTCTCTCTTGTCTCTCTCTCTCTCTCTCTCTCTCTCTCTCTCTCTCTCTCTCTCTCTCTCTTCTCTCTCTCTTCTCTCATCTCTCATCTCTCTCTCTCTCTCTCCTAACTCCAAATAAATAATTGAAAGATGTCCAAGAAATTCATTATTTCATTTTTGTTTACAACAAAACAGGTATGCTATTGATGATCTAGAGTACACTTTAGAAGTACCTGTAAAATAAAGAGCTTTGTTAGTTTGAACCAGTGGACAATGCTATTTAAGCATCTGCTTATAATTTACTGCCATTCAACATAACACATGTCCAATAACAGTTTAAGATTGCACAAAACATTATCTTAAGGGATTATTTTTGTAGCTGCAAACCTGAATATAAGAAAATGATTTTTTTTCAATAAACATATTTCTAATCAAGGAAATACATTAAATAATCAAGGGCCCTCAATATATTTTACATTAAAACAAAAGAAGTTTCCACATCTTTACATTAGATCCCCAGCTTGATTAATATCAAAGTCATCCCTGATAAGCGATGACCCAAACTTCCAGCCTCATGTGTCTGACACCAGCAATACTGACTGATAGGCTGGGAATTAAACAGCTGATTCTGACAGATTTTGACCTTGGTGCTTCACAAGAAAGAATGGAATGAGAGAAAAAAGTGATTAACTGTAAATCTACACATAAAAATAAGTAGTTTTGACAAGAGTATGACTATATATATATGTATATATATATGATGTATATATATACATATATATACATACATACATACATACATACATACAAATAGAATTATATACATATATATATACTAATATATATATATATATATATATATATATATACTATAAGATATATATATACATATATGTATATATACACACTTACATATATACATACATTATATATACACACACCACACACCACACACATATATATATATATTATATATTTATATTATATATAATATATATATATATATATATATTATATCCATATATGAATATGAAAATATAAATACATATATACATATAATACTATATAATATATATATATATATATATATATATATATATATATATATAGATATATATATAATATATTAAGTATATTTAATTTATTACAATATATAATATTATAATATAATATACATAAATATAAATATATCAAATATAAATATATTTGAATTATATAAATATTATTCAAATATTTGAATGTGTATATAAGTATAGACATATAATATGCATATATACACTATACATATACATATATATAATAATATATATATATATATATATATATATATATATATTATATATATATTACACATTTAAATGTCTATATATGTATAGACATATTAATATGAATATA
Source organism: Penaeus vannamei (assembly GCF_003789085.1). Taxonomy (NCBI): domain Eukaryota; kingdom Metazoa; phylum Arthropoda; class Malacostraca; order Decapoda; family Penaeidae; genus Penaeus; species Penaeus vannamei. Next base: position 16,371 of record NW_020869319.1, on the reverse strand, counting down.
ATACATTACATACATACATTACATCATATATATATTATATATAATATATAATGATATATATATTATATATATATATATATATATAATAATATAATTACGTATGTATGTATGTATTCATATTCATATTTATATGTTACTACTACATTATTAAAACATTTACAGTATGTGAATATATATATATGTGTATATATATTATATATACACACAATATTATATATATATATATATATATATTAATATATATATAATATATATATATAATATATATTATATATATATTTACTTAATATCTATATAATATGTATATATATGATAATATAATATATATATAATATATATATACTATATATATATATATTATATTATAGATATTAATATATTANAGAATGAGAATGAGTAAAAAGATAGCTGAGAGGAAGATTAAAAAAAAGGAGAAAGGAAAAGCAAGAGAAAGAAATATAGAGTTTAAAAATAAAACAAAATAAAATAAAAATACAGAGGGTATTAAACTACAATAACAGATAGGTATCATCTCTCATGAAAAATACTAGTGTTATCCTCATAGATCTAAAGTTATTGATTAATTCTTTTACAAATCTGCCTGTATCATTTCAATTGCGAATAACTATCGTCATCACTGCTTTTCTTGTTTCAAAGTTACTATGTACAATAAGATGTTCAGTATTTTATTTTGTATATTTTACACTAAATACACTGTTCATATAACAGTTTTCTTGGGTTGTCACTTACAAATAACAATATCACTGAACATGTAAGAAACTGACACTATGCAGTCTCCTTATTGTATCTCAAATAATTGTCAGCAAGAATCTGCTGCAATGCAATCAAGCTGCTATCTTATAACTAATAGGAAGATGTAAATAAAAGATAAAATACTTCTTCAGGAAGTTTACTTGTGTAATAGTGCTTGTACTGAACTGTTATACAGGCAAACCTTGTATATCATATCCCTAATGCATTTTCATTCACTTTTGGGTTATGAGGTGTGCCTGGTATTTCTTTTTACACTGTAACTTAAATCAATATATCATAGATATAGCTAAGAACTACCAGTAAGGATGCTTACATATATCACTTAAAAAAGATAATGTCTCATATATCAATTCATAAATAATATTCAAGATGGTAATGAGGATTATAACCAAACATAGAAATTACTTAATATCTCTCTGATAGAAACAAAAATCTTCTACAAAGCTTCCACACATCCTTCAACAATTAGGGAAACTCTCTGGTGAGTAAGAACAGTTCTGTAAGAGCTCGACACCAACACCAGTAGTGGAGGCGGTAGCAACACCAGCATTGTTGTCAGCTGCCTGGAATGATTCCTTCTCAAGAACTGCTGCAGCCTCAGCTGCAGTCGGGGTTATGTCTCTGTGGACTGCTATGATGTGCTTCTTGATGTTGCCCTTGAGCGCTGCACGGTGAGGGCAAAGCGGACACTGGTATGGCCTCTCTCCTGTGTGAGTGCGGACGTGGCGTCTCAGGTCCTGGCGGCTGGTGAAGCGCTTCTGGCACAGCACACATGGGTGAGTTCCACCTTCAACTTGTGCCCCTCTGGTGCCGCCAGCCATGCCAGCCGTCGCTCCACTGCCACACCTACTTCCAAACTGGCTTCGCCTATAACTGCCTCGCACATCCTAGAACATGCAATAAAGCACTTTTGAGCAGATGACCAAGGAATATATCAGAGAAGTCATCATAGCAACAACACATGTTGTGAAATGACAAGTTTAAACATTCATGCTTATGACACAAACTTAATCCTTAGTACTAGGTCCTGATATTGGATATCAAATCTATAATACCATGTGCTATCCACTTAGCCTTTTTTCCTTGAAGATATAACTTTTGTTCTAGGTTTTGGTGTGTGACTGTTAAGAGTTAAAACAACAACTGAGAATGTGTCATTCAGTCCCCAGAAAGATTAGTCTGTGTTTTATATTCTCTTTTATTTCTTTTATTTCAATCATTCATATATATATATATATTTTTTTTTTTTTTTTTTTTTTTTTTTTTACATTTTTTTGTAGACGGCCAGAAGCCTCAAAGCTTATCAAAATCTCCCTTACATCATTCAACGTGGAGCCATCATATGCCAATGACCATGAGCTGTATGCTTCCTGTCAATGTGCCTTTTCACTGTAGATGTCTGCGAACCTCGGAAATCGCAATAGGGACAGCTGAAGGGCCTTTCCCCAGTGTGGGTCCGCTGATGCTTGACTAGGTTATCCTTCTTGGGAAATATCTTGAAACACACCACACACTGATGGGTCTTATGGCCATCACTGTACAAGGGAGCAGGACCCTACAATAGAGAAATCACACCTTTAAGCTTTTTTAATCTTTGCATCTTTTTTTACGTCAAATCACTGATGAATTGTGAGATTCCACTCTTACATACAAAGAATAAACAATACCCATTGTTCAGTACACAATTCCATCTTAGATAAATGTGACAGGAAAGGGAGCTGTCTGTTTCTGCTATTTTCCTCTCCATGCACTGCAGAACTGAGTGAAGGTGCATGATATTTTACAGAAGACAACAATAAAAAAAAGACTTTCTTTTCAAGAATCAGTCTCAAGAGTCCTTTATGCCTGCGGTTCATCCTCTATGCTGGAGCTCCTGATAGACACACTGTTTGGGATGAGACTGTACTTGTACCTCTGTGTTTCTCTGGCAAAAAGCCTGTGCTTGTATCTAATGTGAGCATTGAGGTTGCCCTTCTGTGCTGTTCTATGAGGGCAATAGGGGCAACTATAGGGCTTCTCCCCTGTGTGAATTCTCATGTGTCCACGGAGAACGGAGGCTTTCTGAGTGGTGTAACCGCAGTATGGATGCTGACACACCCACATTCCATCCTGCCTCAAAGATGAGGTGTTTCCCTCTTCCTCACTGTTTCCTGTAGGGGGATTCCTCAGGGCCGACTCCTACCAAAGAGAAATAGCCATATTTTAGGGCCACTATGTTAACGGGTAGCACTGCACCCTCTGCCTCTTTTCCTGCCTCTCTATCAATCCAAAAACTTGAATAGCCTCAGCATTTGGTCAGCTGAATAGCTCTTACTATTCTCAAAAGTCATCTCATCCTTATCGGCTTACAAGATGAAATTCCTATGCTTTATTACCTAAAAGATACCACATAAATCTTATAATTCTATTGTCAAGTACCTTTTTGTGTTAAAAATTTATATATGTTTTTAAATACCATGCCTAAAAATAATCAAAACACTACACCTTTCTCAAAACCTAAAATTCCCCTCTATGTCTAGTATCATCTAGTTTCATAAAATATCACTTGTAACATCTTTTCATAATATTAATCTATGCAGCACATTACAAATATGGAAAGAATATGAGGGATAAAAGGCATACAAATGAAATAACAAACAAAATAAAATGCTAAAGGAAATTCTTTGAACATGAAACTTATTATCTCTACCACTCCTGTGTGCATCACAATGCCTCACTGCTTTATTTTTCAGGTCAATACTCAGTATCTACATGGATTAAGGACAATAATTGGCAGCTTTCCCTCTGTTTCACATAGGAACATAATACAGGTTGTGCAACATATATCACAAACAAAACAATATTTCAAAAGAGGAAAGAATATGGGACAAGAGGTGAGGAAAAACAGACAAAGTGAAAGAAAGAGACAGAAAGAGAGAGAGAAAGAGTACATTAGAAAAAGAAAGAATATGATGCAATTTTTGGTTTATGGACTAAATGCAAGCTAAAACTAGCTAATTGGTTAACAATTGATTTTTCATTTCTCTTTGATACTGGCTTGTCATAAAACTGTAATTTTCAGTTAATAAAAAAGGGCTAATACAGAAACAAAAGTGTG
>NW_020869318.1:547558-550058 GCF_003789085.1 Penaeus vannamei | reverse complement strand
GTCTTGCTTGCTTGCTTTCGTCCGAGTCATCTCGGTCCTGGTAATCATACAGTTTTCACTGCTCTCCCATTTACACATTTAAGAGAGACAAGGCCACTTATATTCCATTTGACCAAAATGACTGGCGTCTTGACAGATTGCATAGACACCTTGTAACACGTCTCGGGTCATTTCAGATTTCCCAGGTGAATGTTCTCAAGCCGGGAATTTATTTTTATGGACTCGAACGCCAGCTTTTGTCACATAAAATTTAATGTGGACAAACTGCATAGGTGAATGTGCATGCACGGTCAAAGACACACACATATAGATATGTGCACGCACGTACGCGAGCGCGGTGGCGCTACACACACACACACACACACACACACACACACACACACACACACACACACACACACACACACACACACACACACACACACACACACACACACACACACACACACACACACACACACACTCACACACACATGTAACATGAGAGGCGGATCCGCAGGTGTCACATTTACTAGTTAAACTCCTCGTTGCAAAATATAATCATAATCAAAGTCATAAACCTCTCGACACAAACCACAAGCTCATGAGCACATAACCACATATTAACACCAAGGCTGACAAACACACACTTGTACAATCTTTGGAACCACATGTTAACACGGAAAACACGCACATGGCCACATATATATGTTCTTTTTTCTCATTCTCTCTAATTTTATTCTCCACTGACCGCATCTTCGTGCTTACTCTCCTATTGCTGTTGTCATGTCTTTGCTGTCAAACGTACGTGTACTTGTCACTCGGGGCCCCTCTGCCTGTGCTCCGCGATCTGCGGCCGCCTTAGGATCTCGTCCTAATATACAGCGATCTGCGCGACCACACTCGTCGCTTGGCCATTTTGTAATTAATCGCCGAGATTAATCCAAATATTTGAACGAATTAAACGCTTGATCCTTGAACTACGAAATGAGTGCTTAATGAGGTAAGTGGGATGCGAAATTGAGCAAGATGCTTAAGGGGTCGTTGGTTAATGCAAGGCCCTTGATTATAATGAAAGCTTAGATTATAATTTCGTTATTTCATTATTTCAAGACCAAAATGAGCTAGAGCTTATTAAGTTTTTCTCGCTTCTATAGCGAAAATAATTATAGGTTGATACGAACGAGTATTGGTATAATATTTCTTGCCTTATGAAATAATAATTCTATCAAAATAACGACTGGTAAACTGTAAAACAATGAAATTTAATAATCACAGAAGCACTATCAGATCGACGGATTTACATGAGCATTTGTCTTCTCATTTAGTTTTCAACACATGATAGGAATGTAATATGAGATTCGCATTAGAAAAATCTGTAACAATACTCAGCAATGACTATACCATTCTACCTTTTGAATATACAAAATTGTTTTATTAGTGCAAAAACGTATGCTGTCATGAGAATTATACAGAAATGAAACGACTTTAAGTCTTGCACGGAAGAAAATGAAGGTGAACAATAAGTCCAACAAGAAATTCAAATCAAGAACAAGTGAAAGCCGTACCAGACACAGAATAAGAAGCGAGGTACAGGACAATGAAGAGTGGAACTGTCTCATACATCGCATGGAACAATAGTACATCGTTCAAAATCCACATATAAGAAAAAAAAACAAAAAAACACACGCATGCACACAGCTACTTCCATACATATGTAGGCTACATACTGTACAGTGTACATACATATGTATATGCAACATACACCAACACACGCGCACGCATATTTACATTTACTTACACACATATATATATATATATATATATATATATATATATATATATATATATATATATATATATATTATATATATATATATATATACAAATATACATGTGTGTGTGTGTCGTACAAAGAAATTTTTCATATTCAAATTTAAATACTATTCTAATATGGGTAGCAAAACAACGGTATTAGGCTGGTGGGATGGACTGAATTCACTGTTGAATGTGTGCCAAAGCTACAACGGGCATAGAAACATTTTTAAAGATTAAGTATTGCTTATTGTGAACAAATAATAAACAGGTGGCATATCACAATGTAAATCCTGACCATAAACATTATAAGAAAAACAAGAAATTCTCTCTGCTGCTATTTTAATTCATATCTAAGGCTAACTCTACACCTTCCCTTTCCCTACATATCAAAAATCAATAATGTGATAATCAAACAAACGTGACTAAATCGAGACAGTCAACTTCAATCTAAAAAATCTTTCTGCTTTTCTTAGTACTAAAGGTAATCGGTCCCTCCATTTCAACCTTCCTTTCTTGCATAAAATATTCATTGATACTGCTGGAACTGTCTCATTCGACAAATTCCGTTGCTGCATCCGCGGGCCCCCACATAATGATAAATAAAATAAATATTTCCTAGCAACAAGGTATCATGACGTTTTTGCCACAAATTTTCTCAAATCATGTTTATGGAGCGAGAACACGATGTAGTCTGAATTATCAT
>NW_020869318.1:495058-505058 GCF_003789085.1 Penaeus vannamei | reverse complement strand
TAACTGGAATCATTATTATATACTAATATATATGTATATATATATATAATATATATAATATATATATATATATAATATATATATATATATATATATATATATATATTTATATATATATCGTATATAATCTATATATATATATATATATATATATATATATATATATATATATATATATATATATATAATATATAATATATAATATATATTATTATTATTATATAGTATATAATATATGTAATACACACACACTACACACACACACACACACGCAAACACCACACACACACACGCAACACACACACCACACACACACACACACACACACACACACACACACAGCACACACAACACACACATACCACAACAACAAAACACACACACACAACACACACACACACACACACACACACACACAACACANAGAAAAAAAACTTAGTAAAGAAGAAATAAAAAACAACAAAACGAGGGAAAGAAAGGGAAAGACAGAAGAAAATACAAGGGAAAAGAAAGGGAAGCGATAACGAGAGAGATAGAGAGAGAAGAAAAAAAAGAGACAGGATGTGAATACAAGAACGTCATCATCATCAGCTGGAGAGAACGCATATGGGTAGACCTTTAGACGTTCTCTGCCGCAGGGAGAGGGAGGGGGGGGGAGGTCGTGAAATGATGGGGGTAGGAGGGGGGAGGACGTGAAGAGGGATAGGGGGTTGGAGGGGGGTAGGGATGGGAGGGAGGGAAAGTCGTGAGAGTGATGTGGGGTAGGAGGGGGGGAGGGAGGTTTGAGAGTGATGGGGGGGTGGAGTGGGGGGTGGAACGAGGTGTCGTTGGAGATGATAGGGGGTTGGAGGGGGAGGTCGTGAGAATGATAGGGGGGTTGGAGGGGGGAGGGAGGTCTTGAGAGTGCTAGGGGGGGGAGTGGGGGGAGGGAGGTCGTGAGAGTGATAGGGGGTAGGAGGGGGGGAGGGAGGTCGTGAGAAAGATAGGGGGGTTGGAGGGGGGTCGTAGAAAGTGATAGGGGGGTTGGAGGGGGGTCGTGAAGTAGGGGATAGGGGGGTTGGAGGGGGCGGGTGGGGTTGGAGAGTGATAGGGGGGTAGAAGGGGGGGTCGTGAAGGAGTGTATAGGGGGGGTAGGAGGGGGGAGGTCTCTAGAGGGGGGTTGGTCGTGAGATGAAGGGGTATTAGGTGTCGTGAGAGCGATAGGGGGGTTGGAGAGGGGTTGGAGGAGAGAGGGGCGGGGGGGGTTGGGAGGCGGAGAAGGGGGGGTTGGTGTAGGTCGTTATTGGGGGCATAGGTGGTCATGAGAATGATGGAGATTAGGTTTGTCGTGAGAGGGAGGGGGGGAGGTAATAATGATGATGTAATTGATAGCAATTTCAATATGGCAGACAATAATAGAGATAGCAATGTTAATGATAAAAGGAAATGATGATTATATTAATGATAGTAGATAGTGAGAGAGAAGAAGGAAAATTAAAAGGAAAATGAAAAGGGTAGAAAATAATTTTATTAAAAAATTTAATGAATATAATGAATATAAAAGCAGGAAAGAGAGAAGAAAATTATTTAAACTACACGACCACATACTACACACCACACACCCAACACACACACCACACACACACACACACACACACACAACACACACAACAACACACACACACACCACACACAACACACACACACGCACACACACACACACAACACACAACACACAACACACACACACACACACACACACACAAACACACACACACACACAACACACACACGCACACCGCAACACACACACACACACGCACCACACACACACACCACACACACACACACACACACACAAGCACACACAGCACACACCACACACACAACACACACACACACACCACACACACACACACACACACACACACACACACACACCACACAAAAGTTTAAGGAAGGGAGGAGGAAGAAGAAGGCGTAATAAAGGAGACAAGCGATAGCCTGATAAAGAGGAGAAATGTTCGGACGGACAGAGGAAATGGAGACATCCATTGAGAGAAGGGGGAAGGGGACTAGAAGGAGGAGGGAGGGGGGGGGTACAGGAGGGGGAGGGAGAGGGGGGACAAGAAAAGGAGGTACAGGGGGGGAGGGTAAGGAAGGGGGAGGGGGGGAAGGGTACAAGAAGGAAGGAAGGGGGAGGGGGGTACAAGAGGAGGAGGAGGGGGGGAGGGGTACAGAAGGAGGAAGGAGGGGGAGGGGTGGGTACAAGGAAGGAGGAGGAGGAGGGGAAGGATACAAAGGAAAGGATGGGGAGGGGTACAAGAAGAAGGGGGGGAGGGTGCAAGAAGGAGTAGGGGAGGGGGGAGGGTACAGAGGAGGGGGAGGGGAGGGTAAAGGCGGGAGGTACAAGGGGAGGGGGGGAGGTACAAGAAGGAGGGAGGGGAGGGGGGTAAAAGTTAAAGGGAAAGGAGAGGGAAGAGGGGGAGGGGAGGTACAGAAGGAGGAAGGAGGAGGAGGGGAGGGTACAAAAAGGAGAGGAGGGGGGGTAACAAGAAGAGAAGAGGGGGAGGTGAGGGTAAAGAAGGAGGAGGAAGAGGGGAAGGGGGTACAAGGAAGAGGGAGGGGGAGGGGAGGGTACAGAAGGAGGGGGAGGGGAGGGTACAAGGAGGAGGTGGAAGGGGAGGGGGGAGGGTACATGAGAAGGACGAGGAGGGGGAGGGGGGTACAAAAGAAGAGGGGGAGGGTGAGGGTACATAGGAGGAGGAGGGGGAGGGGGGCGGGGAAGAGGGTGGCTAGGGGAAGAGGGGGTGAGGGTGGTACATACAAGAGGAGGGAGGAGGAGGGGAGGGGGGGAGGGTAGAAGGGGGGTTCGACTTTCCAAGGTATTTTATATGTTTGTTATACCCATGAATTCTACTTTTATTGCCAGATTTACGATGTATATATTCACACTGATATAGGTAGTATATTTATGAATGTATTTACGTATATTCACTTGTTATGCATTCATGTATGTTTATCCAAATTATATATTTTTCCAGTGATTTCAATTATCTCTCAATCTAAATGTTTTTTTATACTTATCCAACTATATATTCGTATATTTGCGCTTTCAGCAGAGTATATGTATTCATTCATATTTTTATTCATATTTTATTCATATTCATTCATATCTTTAAACAGTTTGAATTATCCACACATTTTGATGTCTATGCATTTATTCAGCCTTATCAAATAATTTCATTCGCCAAAAACCTATAATGTTCATGCTTTCAATTCACACTTATTAAAAAAGAAACATTCATTCATTTACATTAACTTATTATTATTTTTTTTTTTCATTCAGACATTCCACTATTACAGTTACTTTCACTATTACACTATTACAGTTACAGTTAATTTCACTTACACCTATTTCAACTTTTAAACTTATATCACATCTTTCTCCCCCAGGTACGTGTCCCACATAACCTCAAGCCGTGTGAGTCCAGCTTCCCCTTAAAAAGAAGAAGAAGAAGAAGAAGAAGAAGAAGAAGAAGAAGAAGAAGAAGAAGAAGAAGAAGAAAAAAAAAGAAGAAGAAAAAGAAGAAAAAGAAAAAGAAGAAAAAAAAGAAGAAGAAGAAAAAGAAGAAAAGAAGAAAGAAAAAGAAGAAGAAGAAGAAGAAAAGAAGAGAAAAGAAAAAGAAAAAAGAAGAAGAAGAAGAAGAAGAAGAAGAAGAAGAAGAAGAAAAAGTCCTTCCATATAGGTGAGTCTGTCCTACCGTATGTTTGGAGGATCCTGCAGGAGCCAATCCCGTGAGTGTTTCCGATAGATCCTTGCAGGGTGCGTTATCTGTAAAAACGTCTGGGTATCTTTTTTTTTTTTTTTTTTTTTTTTTTTTTTTTTTGGGGGGGGGGGTGCAACGTCTGGGTATCCTTTTTTTTTTCTTCTTTTTTTTTTTTTTGAGGGGGGGGGGTCATAAATTGTGTATGGATAGCTGTTTATTTTTATTTTTTTTTGTGAATTCAGATGTGTATATATATTTTTTCTTATGTTTGTTTCTTTCTTTATTTGTTTACTTATATAATTTTCTATTTATTCATTGATATAGGCCTATTAATCTCTATCACATACAGGATTAATTCACTGGTTCTTTCTTAGTGATAAAAGATTTTATCGGGATATTTTTAAAAAAGAATTCTTGGACGATTTCCCTGAAGGATTTCTTTGGTAGGATTTATTTTAAGGATTTATTTAGAAAAGGATTTATCTAAATATTTATTTGGGGGAATTAATTTTAAGGAATTAATTTCTTTGTTGGGGATTTATTTTAGGATTTTTTGAGTGGATTTATTTTAAGGATTTCTTTAGAAAGGGATTTATCTAAATATTTTTGGGGGGAATTAATTTTAAGGATTTCTTTTTTGGGGAATTTGTTTAAAGAATTTATTTGGGTGATTTATTTTAAGGATTTATTTGCGGGAGATTTATTTCAATAATTTCTTCAAGGGATTTAGCTTAAGATTTTCTCAAGATTTTCTTTCGAGGGATTCACCTAAGGACTTTCTTCCGGGGATTCATTTAAAGGATTTTTTAGGAGGAAATGTATCTAAAGGATTTTTTTTTAGGGGGAGATTTATCTAACGGATTTTTAGGGGGATTTACCTAAGGGATTTCTGTAGGATTAAACCCCTTCCTCTTTGCACTGAGCGGAGAAGGATGAACCCGCTTCCCTATTCAAGGAAATGGGGAGCGATTTCCGAAGAGTTGGAGGCAATTGATCTTTTAGGGAAAAAGGAAGAAGAGGGAGAGGGAAGGAGAGGAAGAAGAGGGAGAGGGGAGGAAAGAAGGGGGGGGGAGATATATATGTATAGATGTGTGTGTGTGTATACATATATATATTATATATATATATATATATTATATATAATATATATTATATATATATATATATATAATATATATATATTTATATATATATTATTTACATATGTATTATTATATATATATATATATATATATTATATATACATATAAATATATATATATATATATATATATATAATATATTAATTATGTATGTATACACTACATACACACACCACACCACACACACACACACACACAACACACACACACACAACCACACACACACACACACACACAACACACACGAGCGCACACACACAATACATATATATATATTATATTATATATAATATATATATACATATATATATGTATGTATACATATGTATATATATATGTATATATATATGTATACATATGTGTAATATATATATATATTTGTATGTATGTTGTATGTTGTATGTATGTATGTATGTATGTATGTATGTATGTAGTTATTATATAATTTACATATGTATAATATAATATATTATACATATATATATATATATATATATATATATATATATATACATATATTTATACATATTATATATATATATTATCATATATATATATATATATATATATATATTATATATATATATATATAGAGAAGAGAGAGAAGAGAGAGAGAGAGAGAGAGAGAGAGAGAGAGAGAGGAGAGAGAGAGAGAGAGAGAGAGAGAGAGAGAGGGAGACAGAGACAGAGACAGACAGACAGACAGACAGAGAGGAAGAAAGAAAAGGAAGAATGACTATAAAGAAAAAAAACAAACGAAAGAGAGAGGCAAAAGAGATCAGCTGAAAATGAAACACACACAATCGCCGGATCAACATAATGAGTCAATAATGAAGATGAAGCTTAATTGACCCCGGAGAAGTGTAGGTAGGAGGGAAAGGGGGAGAGAGAGAAAAGGGAAGGAGGGAGAGAGAGGGAGGGGGGGAAAAGGGAAGGAAGGAGAGAGAAATTAACCTCGGAGAAGTTAAACCGTTCAATTAGACAACTAATCTTTAGGGCATTTCTTTTCCCAATAACGGCAATCAGCTCTCGACACGGCTCGCTTGGAGAGCTTTCGCCGCATTGTCGAGATTCGAGAGGCCCCCCTCCCCTCCTCCTCCTTCTCCTCTTCCCTCCCTTTTTAACCCCCTCTCCCTCCCTTCTCCTTAACCCTTCCATCTCCCTCCTCCCCTTACCCCTTACCTGCTACGCCTCCTCCCTTCCCCTTTCCCCTTAACCCCTCCCCTCCCTCCCTCCCTTCCTCCTTAACTTTCTCCCTCCTTTCCCCTCACTCTTCCCGCGTACCCACTCCTCCCTCCCTCCCCCTTACCTGCTACGCCTCCTCCTTCCCCCTTAACCCCCCCCTCCATCCCTTCCCCCTTACCCTTTCCCCCTCCTCCCTTCTCCCTTGCCCTCCTCTCTCCTCCTCCCCACCCTTCTCATGATCGTATTAATTAGTAAAAAATATATATATATATGTAGTTAGTTTACCTTTTTATGTAGCGGTATTTCGTCTGTTTTTTTTATAGATCTCGTAGAAAAGAGATTGGTGTTGATGGTTGTTCTTTGATAACAACAGGTTTCAGGTATTTAAATATCTAAATATTCTACGACTGGTTTTGTTTGTTAGTGTATTTACCGAATTAGATTTGAGTTAAACAGTTGATAATACAGAGCTGTTTTTAAATTGTCTTTTCTCAGTATAAATCATATTTATTGTGTTTTCACCATGCTAAGCATTTTGTACAAAAAAAAATACTTGTAATTTATTTTGTATTGCTCATTATTATAGATGATATTCGCAAAAAAATTAGCACCCACCATCGTTGACACTCCCAAATAAGTCAGTTGAAAATGCAAAGATTGGCGTTACAGAGCGGCGACATTATCACGCTCTGTTTATCACATACAAACAGCCTCAGCGTGAAAGTCTATTTATCGAGTGCAAAGCCCGCGCGGGTCACTTTAATGGCTGACACTGCAGTCTGCTGGATGGGTCTTTGGGTCTCTGTCGGAATGTGTTTTTGGTATTTTTTTGCTGAGTAGTCTGTGATTTATTGGTTTTCTTTCGGGCTCGGGAGGAAATTGTAAGAGAGGGAAGAATCATTGAGGATTTTTTTTTCCGTTCGCGGGCCCGGCCTGAGGGGCTCTGAAAGGAAATCTATTTGTCGAGCATTCGTTTATTTTCTTTGTTCCCGTTTTCTATGATCGAGGTATGACTCATTAAAAAAAAATAATGAAATAAAAAAACAGTTGACAGAGAACTATTTTTTTGTTTTGTTTTGTTTTATTTTATTATCTTTTGGATTCTGGTGATGAAATACAGAAATGACACTAATAAAAAACATGACAGCTGAAGAACAGTCATGCATGAATCAGGTCATCGATTTGAATATATTTCTGCACTGATGAAATATACATTAGCTTTGTAATGGTGTTGAAATCACACGTGCTTTCGATATTATGGCATTTCTCAATAACGATATAATGACACTTATGATTGGTCGTTGACTTTTTAACATTTGATTATATTTTTTTTGTCTTAACGAGGCATTGAAGTGCAAGAATGTTTGGGGGACAGAAAGGGAAATAAAGATGAGAGAGAGAGAGAGAGAGAGAGAGAGAGAGAGAGAGAGAGAGAGAGAGAGAGAGAGAGAGAGAGAGAGAGAGAGAGAGAGAGAGAGAGAAGAGAGAGAGAGAGAGAGAGAGAGAGAGAGAGAAGAGAGAGAGAGAGAGAGGGGGGGAAGAAGGAAGAGAAAGGGAGGAGAGAGAGAGAGAGAGAGAGAGAGAGAGAGAGAGAGAGAGAGAGAGAGAGAGAGAGAGAGAGAGATACGGAGGAGTGGCAGACACAGAGAAATAAGAGAGCAGAAAGAGGAGTAGACGAGAGAGAGAAAAGAAGAAAGAGAGAAGAGAGAAATCCGTAGTTTGTCATTAGAATTGTCCACGGTGTTCAGTGCCACCCCCCCCACAGAGCCACGAGCGTTCCTCCACTAGCAGGCACTGACCCTCCCCAGATGTTGGTGCACTCGCGAAGGGGGAAAAAATGGCCAGAGTTTGCAGAGTGATATTTGACACTCCTGGGCTGTGAAGTGCGCGTCTTTCTGTTTTCTTTTCCTTTTTCTTTCTTTTCTTTTCTCTCTCGCTCCTCTTCCTCTCACTTCCCTTTTCCCTCTTTTCTCTCTCGTTCCTTTTCACTTCTTCTTTCCTTCTTTGTCTCTCGCTTCGTCTCATTTCCTCTTTCCCTCCTTTCTCTCTCGTTCCCTCTCACTTCCTTCTTCCCTCCTTTCTCTCTCGCTTCGTCTCACTTCCTCTTTCCTTCTCCTTCTCTTCTCTCTCACTTCCTTCTTCCCTCCTTTCTCTCTCGCTTCGTCTCACTTCCTCTTTCCCTCCTTTCTCTCTCGGTCCCTTTCACTTCCTCTTTCCCTCCTTTCTCTCGCTCCCTCTCACTTCCTCCCTCCCATGTATTCACTCACTCCTCATTCTCCCTCTCTCTCTCTCCCTGTGTCCTTCCGTCCACCCTTTTTTCTCTATCCCCACTATCCTTCCTTGCCCACTCTCCCCCATTCTCTCCTTTCCTCCCACTTTCCCTCTCCCCTTTCGCTCCTTCATCACCTCCCTCCCCCTTTCTCTCCCACTTTCTCGCCTTCTCTCTCTCTCGCCCTTTCATCCCTTCTCCCTCTCCTCCCATCTCCCTCTGTCTTCCTTTCCTCCTTTTTCCTTCTCTCTCCCTTTCCTCCCATCTCACTCTCTCTTCCTTTCCTCCCTTTTCCTTCTCTCCCCCTTTCCTCCTATCTCCCTCTCTCTTCCTTTCCTCCCTTCTACCCCTCGCTCTCTTTCTTCCCTTCTTCCTCTCTCTTCCTATCCTCTCTTCCGCCTCTCTCTTCCCTTCCTCCCTTCTCTCCTTGTCAGTTCTCACATGTGGTCGTAGAATCGTGGCGTCTGTGGTCGTCTTATGATAGTCGTCCGCCTGGTCACCGCGTCGTTGTCGTGGCTGTCGTTCTTGTCATTTGATTGCGGTCGTCTTTGTCGTCGTCGTCCCCTCGCGGTCGGTCGTCTTTGAAGTGCTTGTTGATCGTCCTCGAAGTCGTCCTCGTCTGCGTAGTCATTTCATGGTCGTTTCCGTCAGTTGTTCTCGTCCTTGTCTTCGTAGTCGTCCTCGTCCTCTTCCTCACTCACTCCTTCGTGGTCGTTTCCGCCAGTTGTTCTCGTCCTTGTCTTCGCAGTCGTCCTCGTCCTCTTCCTCGCCGCCTCGCTAATCGCACTCTTTCTCGCCCTCGTCAATCGTCCTCTTCTTCGTTTTCATCCTCGTAATCGACCTCGTCCTCGTCCTTTTAGTCATCCTAGCCCTCGTCTTCGCCAGTTATCCTCTTCCTCTCCCTCGTCCTCGCCAATTAACCTCGTCCTCGTCTTCGTCCTCATCTTCCCCCTCGTCCTCATCCTCGCCAGTCGTCCTCACTCTCATCCTCGTCCTCATCCTCGTCCTCACCCTCGTCCTCGTCCTCGCCCTCGCCCTCGTCCTCACCTTCGTCCTCGTCCTCACCCTCGTCCTCGCCCTCGCCAGAACCCCAGCAGCTGTTGCAGGCGCTGCGTGGCGGCGGGACGGCGGCGCGGGAGAGAGAGAGAAAATCGGAGATCTGTTTATTTTTTCATTTCCTCCGGCTGGCCACGCCCTGGGCTTAAGGTATCCAGTTGTTCGTGTTTATTTTGGTGGATTGGATTGATTTCTTTCGTTTTTTTTGTGTGTGTATGTGTGATTTCTTTGTTGTTTGGTTTGATTTGTTTGTGGGGTTCGCCTTTGATGTTGGTCAGTGTATTTTGTTTGTGCATTTATTCTTTGCTAAGGGTTCGTGGATGTTGTTGTTTTCAGTGGTTTATGGGGTTGGTTCGGTGTGTTTATTTTTGGTTTTGACTACGGTACTGCTGGTCGTTTATAGGACTGTTTTTGTCTGTGTTCTTAAGGGCGTCAATATGCGTCATCTTTTCCTGTATTGTTGTATATCTGATATTATGAATGGAATGAATGATGTAATGAAATAGGGAAGCATATCATGGAATACGAGAATAATACTTGTAAGGAGTGGGAAAAAAAATATATAGGGAGATAAGATAAGATAGTATGACAGAGAAAGA
>NW_020869318.1:486467-489969 GCF_003789085.1 Penaeus vannamei | reverse complement strand
TGCATTCTGGTTCCACGTTGTGCTTCTTTTTGTTTTTCCAATCGTTTTATACTTTTTTCCCCCGAATTTTAGGGGCGTTTATATTTTTTTCCCGATTATTTAGTTTTTTTTTAGGATTTTTTTTTTTTTTTTCTTTTTTCTTTTGCCATCTTGCTTTGGTGTCTTAAAGATGAGTTTGTCTACGATTTAAAGTTGGAGAATAACTCTTTTCATTATCTTTTCATTTTATTTTTTCTCCATTCTCTTTCTCTTTATTTATCTTTATTTGTAATAAGCTGATTCTATTTATTTGTTTATTCATTTATTTTGTACCTAGCCATTTATTTCTTATTTTTTTTAGGAATCTATTTAAAAAGTTCCTTCGGGAGGGACTAAGTCCTTAAAAGTCTTCGGGAAAGCTACTAAATCCTTCAGGAAAATCTATTTATTAAAAGTCCTTCGGTAATTTCTATTAAAAGTTCCTTCGGGAAAGCTATACTAAAAGTCCTTCGGGAAAGCTCTAAAAATTAAATCTTATTAAAAGTCCTTCAGGGAAATCTATTAAAGTCCTTCGGGAAAGCTACTAAATAGTCCTTCGGGAATCTTTAAGCGCTAAAAAAAGTCCTTCGGGAAAAGTACTAAAAGTCCTTCGGGAAATCTATTAAAAGTTCCTTCGGGAAATAAAATCCTAATTAAAAGTCCTTCGGAAAATCTATTAAGTCCTTGGGAACTACTAAAAGTCCTTCGGAAAGCTACTAAAGTCCTTCAGGAAATCTATTAAAAGTCCTTCAGGAAATCTACTAAAAGTCCTTCGGGAAATCTATTAAAAGTCCTTCAGGAAATCTATTATTGGGAAAGTCCTTCGGAAATCTATTAAAAGTCCTTCGGGAAAAATCGTCCTTCGGAATCTATTTAAAAGTCCTTCGGAATCTATTAAAAAGTCCTTCGGGAAAGCTACTAAAAGTTCCTTCGGAAAGCTACTAAAGTCCTTCGGGAAATCTATTAAAAGTCCTTCGGGAAAGCTTACTAAAAAGTCCTTCGGGAAAGCTACTAAAAATCCTTCAGAAATCTATTAAAAGTCTTCGGGAAATCTATTTAAAAGTCCTTCGGGAAATCTTATTAAAGTCCTTCGGGAAATCCTATTAAAAGTCCTTCGGGAAAGCTACTAAAAGTTCCTTCAGGAAATCTATTTAAAGTCCTTCGGGAAAAGCCTAACTAAAAAAGTTCCTTCAGGAAATCTATTAAAAGTCCTTCGGGAAATCTATTAAAAGTCCTTCGGGAAATCCTTCCAGGAAATCTATTTAAAAGTCCTTCAGGAAATCTAATTAAAAGTCCTTCAAGGAAAGCTACTAAAAGTCCTTCGGAACAGCTATTAAAAGTCCTTCAGGAAAATTAAAAGTCCTTCAGGAAATACTATTAAAAGTCCTTCAGGAAGTCCTTCAGGATCTATTAAAAGTCCTTCAGGAAAAACCTTAATTAAAAAGTCCTCAGGAAATCTATTAAAAGTCCTTCAGTCTATTAAAAGTCTTCGGGAAATCTATTAAAAAAAGTCCTTCCTTCAGGAAATCTATTAAAAGTCCTTCAGGAAATCTATTAAAAGTCCTTCAGGAAATCTATTAAAAGTCCTTCAGGAAATCTAATTAAAAGTCCTTCGGGAAATCTACTAAAAGTCCTTCAGGAAATCTATTAAAAGTCCTTCGAGGAAATCTATTAAAAGTCCTTCAGGAAATCTATTAAAAGTCCTTCGGGAAATCTATTAAAAGTCCTTCAAAGGAAAGTCCTTCGAGGAAATCTATTAAAAGTCCTTCAGGAAATCTATTAAAAGTCCTTCAGGAAATCTATTAAAAGTCCTTCGGGAAATACCTCGAAAGAGCCACGTCATCGTCAGCATCCTTCAGTATCCTTCGGTTCAGATTTAGTGTCTTGGCAGAACCGCCTCTTCCGCCTAATGAATCACGGCTGCCACGCCCACTTGCATTGGTGATGATGGTGGTGATGATGCATGGATGGTGGTTGATGATGAGGATAATGGTGATGATGATAATGATAATAATGATGGGAAAATGATGATGATGATGATAAAAAAGAATAAGTGATAGTAGAGAAGAAGAAAAAAAAGGAGAAGGAGGAGAGGAAACGCAAAGAAGTTGGAAGAAGAAAAAGAAGGAAAGGAGGAAGAAGAGGAAAAAAGAAGACGAAGAAGGAAGAGGAGGAGGAATGGGAGAAGAAGAGGAAAAAGGGAGAAGAAGAAGGAAGAGGAGGAGGAATGGGAGAAGAAGAGGAAAAAAGGAGAAGAAGAAGGAAGAGGAGGAGGAATGGGAGAAGAAGAGGGAAAAAAGGAGAAGAAGAAGAAGGAAGAGGAGAAAAGGGAGAAGAAGCGGGAAAAAAGAAGAAGAAGGAAGAAAAGGAGGAATAGGAGAAGAAGAGGGAAAAAAAGGAAGAAGAAGAAGGAAGATGAGGAGGAAAGGGAGAAGAAGAGGAGGAAGCAAAAGAAAACAAGAGCAGGAACTTGCGAACTGACACACGAGCTTCAGGTTCCGTTCCCCGAGCCAGAGAAGGCGCTCCCATTAACAAAGAAGAAGGAAGAGGAGGAGGAAAGGGAGAAGAAGAGGGAAAAAAAGAAGACAAAGAAGAAGGAAGATGAGGAAGAAGGAGAGAAGGAAGAGGAAGCAAAAGAAAACAAGAGCAGGAACTTGCGAACTGACACACGAGCTTCAGGTTCCGTTCCCCGCTCCCATTAACAAGCATGTTACGTCGTCGTTTTTTTTTCCCTCTTCAAAGGTTTTCTCGCGCGATAAAGTGCACCAAAACCCCCCCGCTTCCCGATAGCGCGTGGCAGCCAGGCATAAGTCGCCGGTTTGCGTGCGTTGCGAGTGGGCATCGCTCGGTGTTGTGGCTGGTTTAGGGGGTGGTGATCGGGTGGGTGGGTCTGTGCACGGGAGGAAGCGTGCGTGTGTGTGTGTGGTGGGGGGGGGGGATGTGTGTGCGTTGTGTTGTGTGTGGTGTGTGGGGGGGGGGAGGGGATTGTGGGTGTGTGGGTGGGTGTGTGTGTAAGCAGGACATGCATGCGCATATCCGTGTACGTTCGCGACCATGTATGGGATTTTGCATACCTGAGCACACACACACACGCACGCACGCACACGCACGCACGCGCGCATACGCACCTGCTTGCCTGCAGTCGCTCGTGACCTCATAGATCGAACAGATGCCAGAACGCGCCACGTGTCAACAATATGAATCTAAAAATAATAACAACAATGACGTGACAGCTGACGTCATGGTAGGGTGTCACTGTGTCACCGTTGCATTTGTTGCTGTCGATATGCTTGACCCTCCCCTCCCCCCTCACTGCGTCCCCTCTGACCCGCGCCCCCTCCCTCTGCTCACTCATCCCTCTCTCTCCCTTACTCCCCTCTCTCAATTCCCTCTTCCCTCCCTCCCTCTCACCCCTTTCTCACCTTCCCTCTCCCCTCTCCCCTCATACCTCTCTCCCCCCTCCAATATACCCCCTCCCTTCTCC
>NW_020869318.1:468967-473967 GCF_003789085.1 Penaeus vannamei | reverse complement strand
GGTGTTGTGTGTGTGTGTGTGTGTGTGTGTGTGTGTGTGTGTGTGTGTGTGTGTGTGTGTGTGTGTGTGTGTGTATGTATATATATATATATATATATATATAATATAATATATATATATATATATATAAACAACACACACACACACACACACACACACACACACACACACACACACACACAACACACACCACACACACACACACACACACACACACACACACACACACACACACACCACACACACAACACCACATAGCACCACACATAATATATATATATATATATATATATATAATATATATAATATTATATATATATATATATATATATATATATATATACATATAATGCACACATTAAATCTCTATAGGATAGATAGGTAGATAGATAGATAGATTGATAGATTAAGTAGTAATGACAGTAAAAAAAATGTCTAGTATTCATTGTTCTCATTTCGATGCAGAATACATCAACGGCAACATTGTTAACGAAATGACGTAATGACCGTCGATCACGTGACACGTTACGCATAACACAATGAATAAACAACCAATAACAATTTCAGAAAATAGAGGTCAGATTATTGTCCAAGAAGATAGGACTTAAAACCCCTTTATAGTGACATTCTGCTGACGCTGTGACCCCGATACAGTGCCGAGACCAGGTGTGTGTGTGAGTGTGGAAGGGAGGAGGTAAGGTCGGAAAGGGGGGGGGGTGGGGGGGCAGATGGACAGGTGTGATGTCATTAAGAAAGTGGGGTGGCGTGCGTGGCATAGCTAGGCCCCCCCCCCCTTCCGTCACCCCTTCCCACTGCCTCCCCCTAGCCCTTCTCTCTTCTATCTCTACCCTTCCACTCCCGCTCTCTACTCCCCCCTCCTCTCTCTGCCTCCCTAACTCCTCTCTTCTCTAATCTCTATTTTCCTTCTCTCTCTTCGTCCTCTATCTTCCCCTCCCTCTCTACTTCCCCCACCTCGCTCTTTTCTACACCTCTACCCCCCCTCCTCTCTCTACCCGCTAACCCCTCTCTATTCTACCTCTCTACTCTCTATCCCTCCCTCTATCTACTCTTCCGCCCTCCCTCTCTACTTCCTCACTCTCTCTCTTCCCCTCCCTTCTATCTACCCCCCTCCCTCTCCTCATTCTCCCCCCCGCTCCCTCCCCCTCCCCAATCCCTCACTCTCCTCCCCTCCTCTCCTCCTCCCTCCCTTCTA
Organism: Penaeus vannamei; assembly: GCF_003789085.1. Classification (NCBI taxonomy): domain Eukaryota; kingdom Metazoa; phylum Arthropoda; class Malacostraca; order Decapoda; family Penaeidae; genus Penaeus; species Penaeus vannamei. Next base: position 472,754 of record NW_020869318.1, on the reverse strand, counting down.
ATCTAACTCCCCCTCCCTCCCTCTTCCTCCCCTTCCTCCTTCTATCTACCTCCCCCCTCCCCTTCCTATCTACACCCCTCCCCCTCTATCTACTCCCCTCCTCTCATCTCCTCCCTACCCCTAACTCTCTCTACCCCCCTCCCCTTCTATCCACCTCCCTCCCCCTTCCCCCATGACCCCAGGCCGTTCAGAATAGGTCATCTCTCTTGCAACATCGCGTAGACGGAAGAAGGGAACGAGAGAAGAAGGGTAGAAGAGGAAGAAGATAAATAAGGAATGGGAGGAGGAGGAGGGAGAGAGAGAGGAAAGGAGGTTAAGGTCTAGGAAGAGGGAGAAGGGAAATGGGAGTTAGAAAATGAGAGAAACGGAGGGAGGAAGAGAATAAGAAAAAGAAGATGATTGGATGAGGATATATATATGCTGTGATATGTGTTTATGTGCTGTGTGCGTGCGTGTGTGGGAATGTATAGTATGTTGTATATACTATATATGTGGTTTAACATACATACAATACTATATATATATATATATATATATATATATATATATATATATATATATATATATATATAATATTGTATATGTGTGTGTGGTGTGTGGTGTGTGTGTGTTGTGTGTTGTGTGTGTGTTGTGTGTGTGTGTGTGTTGTGTGTGTGTATATATAATATATATAATATATATATATATATATATATTATATATATATATATATATATATATATATATATATATATATATATATATAATATTATATAATTATGTGTATATATATATATATATATAATAATATATATATTATTATATATATATATATAATATATATATAATATATATATATATATATATATATATATATATATATATATATATATATATATATATATATATATAATATATTATATATATATATATATATATATATATATATATATATATATATATATATATACATATACATATACAATACATACAACAGCACACGCCATAGTGTCTGTGCTTTTGTTTTGCTTGTGTTTATGTATTTTCCAGTGTTAGAAGAAATATAAGAAATTCATCTTTACTAACCTCTGGACGCCAAGAAATTTCAAATAGACATCGGCCGTAAAGTTTGGCGAAGTCAGGTCGTTTACCATGTCCGAGGAAACCGCATTTTGTTCCTTAAAACTTCCTTAAAGCTGGGAAGTGTGGAATGCATTTTCCCGAGAGAGAGGAGAGAGGGAGGGAAGGAAGGAGGGAAGAGAGGAGGGAGGGAGGGGGGAGGGAGGGAAGGGAGGGAAGGAGGAGGAGAGAGGAGGGAGGAAGGAAGGGGAGAGAGGGGAGAGGTGGAGGAGGGAGGGAGGGAGGGAAGGAGAGGAGGGAGGAGGGAGAGAGAGAGAGGGAGAGAGGAGAGAGAGAGAGAGAGGAAGAGAGAGAGAGAGAGAGACGGGAGAGAGAGAGAGAGGAGAGAGAGAAAGAAGATATCATAGATCAAGAAAAAAAAAATTAAAGCGAAAGATATAGAGAATGAAAGAAAACGCAGCAAGAGAGAGAGAGAGAGAACAGACAGAGACAGAAACAGAAACAGAAACAGACAGACAGACAGACAGACAGAGACAGCCCCGGTGTTGCCCAGCCTCCAGCCAGGCGTACCCCAGGGTTAATCGTGCTCTGGTAATGACAGTGTTGTTCATAAGCTCCCCCGGGATGACAGAGTGTCGAGTTGCTACCGAGTGATTTTTTTCAATCTTGGGGTGACTGAGTGGCCAGGGAATTCTGAGCTCGTTCCGTACGCATTTTTGATGGGTGTGTGCGTATTTAATGTATGTATGTATACACCTGTTAACATACACTACACAACATATACACACACAAACAACACACATCTCATATATGTATATATATGCATATGTATATATATATGTATATATGTATGAATATATATACATATACATATATGCATACATACCTACACATAAACTCACACTCACATAAACACTACACACACACACACATACATACATTATGTATAGTAATGATGTATAATATTATATGTATGATTGTATGAATATATATACATATACATATATGCATACATACCTACACACAAAGTCACACACTCATACACACACACACACACACACACACACACACACACACACACACACACACACACACACACACACACACACACACACACACACACACACAACACAAACACAACACAAACACAAACAAACACAACCAAACACAAACACACACACACACAAACACAAACACACACAACACACACACACAATACACACACATCACATACACACACACACATTAACACGTAAATAGTTAGATAGAAGTAAACATATGCATTTGTAAACATACGTTATTTATTTATTTATATTTTTGTTTATTGATACATTTAATTCCTTCATTCATTTATTTTTCGTTTAAATTCCTGTAACGTTACTGTGTGTCTAAATATTTTCAAGTCAGTTTTATATTCATGTTTTTTTTTTTTTTTTTTTTTTTTTTTTTTTTTACTAATGCGTTTTATACTAGAGTTTCTAGATGAGGTGTACATTTCAAGTATACATTACTGTGGCGAGGGCTGATGCGTACACAGGAGCGTGTGTACATAACGGATCATGTGTACAGTTGATTCTGTCGGTGTAATGCTGAGAGAAGAAAAAGAAACGAGAAAGAAGAAAGGATTGGAGGAAGGAAGGAAGGTACATAGGTAGAGAGGAGAAAAGAAAAAGGAAACATGGGAAAGAATAAAAGGAAGGAAGGAAGGTAGATAGAGAGAAGAGCACGCGTCACGTGTTCAACTTTCACTGCTGCTCCGTCATCCTCGCCCCACCCGCCCTCCCCCTTGCCTCCCTTCTACTCTCCCATCGACCCCCTCCCATCCTTTCCCTCTTCTCCTTTCCTTTAGCCTCCTCTCCCCTCCCCTTTCTCCTCCCTTTCCTTTCCTTTCGAGCGCCCTTCCTCTCCTCGGCTCTCCTCCATTCCCCATTCCCTGCCATTCGGACTCCTCCCCACCCCCTTTCACCCCCCCCCTCCCCTTTCTCTCAGTTTCTCTGCTTCCCTGCAATTCGCTTCTCGATTGCTCGCAAGAAGATGGTGAAGGAAAGGAGGAGGAGGAGAAAGGAGTAAAAAGGAACGGGAAGAAGAAAGAAAGGAGAAGGAGAAGGAGAAAAAGGAGAGGAAGAAGATGAATAATAAGAAATAGAAGGAGAAGAAGTGAAAGAAACAGAAGCTGAAGAAGAAACAGAAGAGTAATGCCAACAGAAAAGAAACGAAAACAAGAAGAAAGCGAAGGAAGAGAAGATAAAATAAGAACAAAAAAAAAAAACACACACACACACGAAAAAAAAATCGCCTCTCTTAAAACCGAACGAAAACTTGCGCACAGAGACGAAAAGACATAAAACGCCGACCCCGAATAGACATAATTCGAACGAAAAGATGAGAGAGAGAGAGACGCCGACTGAAGAACCGGTCATTATAATGAATGACGATGGACAGAGGTCGAAACATAATGAAAATGGACGATGCACTTGGACAGCTAAGGGACGCAAAAAAGGTTAAACGAGGAAATGAAAGGAGATGGAGAGGGAGAGAGAGGAAGAAAGGGAGAGAGGGAGAAAGGAAGAAAAGGAGAGAAAGAAAGGAAGAAAGGGAGAGAGGAGGAGAGAGGGAAGAGGAGAAAGAGAGAGAGAGAGGAGGAAAGAGAGAGAGAGAGAGAGGAGAGAGAGAGAGAGAGAGGAGAGAGAGAGAGAGAGAGAGAGAGAGAGAGAGAGAGAGAGAGAGG
>NW_020869318.1:448967-466467 GCF_003789085.1 Penaeus vannamei | reverse complement strand
CAGAAGAACAGACAGAGAAACAGAAGAGAAAGAGAGAGACAAGGAAGCAGACAGAGCCAGGCAAACAAACAGAGAGAGAGAAGAAAAAAGATAAATGGGAGATGGATAATTTGGGGGGAAATGATATTAGGCCAAGAAAAAATTATAATGATTGGTGAGATACACGATGCTGAACCGCCCATGTGGGGAAGGGGGAGGAGGAGGAGGAGGGGGCAGAAGGGCGTGGATGAAGGGGAAGCGGGCGGAAGGGATGGAGGATAGAGAAATGAAAAAAGGAGGGGAAGGGGTGGAGAGGTAGAGGGAGAAGGAGGTGGAGAGAGGTGAGGATAGAGAGATAAGGAAAAAAGGAGAAGAAGGGGCAAAGAGGGTAAGAGAGGAGGAGGTGGAGAGAGGGAGGATAAAAGAGAGGAAGGGGTGGAGAAAGGGAGGATAGAGAGATAAGGAAAAAAATGAGAAGGGGCGGAGAGGATAAGACAGGAGGAGATGAAGAGAGGGAGGATAGAGGGGATGTAGGGGCAAGGATAAGAGGGGACGAGGAATGGAGGATAAAAGGGTGGGAAAAAAGGAATTGAAGGAATGAGGATAGAGGGATAGAGGATAAAGAAGGGAAGACGTGGATAGGGATTAAAACGGAGGGGAAAGGAAAAGAGACGAGGATAGAAAGGGGTCGAGGAAGGAGACGAGGGATAGAAAAAAAGTGTAAGAGAGACAGGAGGATGGATGAGGATAAAGAGGCGGGGGAGGCAGGATAAAGCGCGGAGGGGGAGGGGGGGTAGAGGGGAGAAGGAGGGGGGGAGAACAAGTTTTCGGGTTCATTTCGGCGCGTGGAGGTGAAGTGGTGGGGGGGGGGGGGCAGGGGAGGAGTGAGAGGGGGTGGAGGGGGCTGGGGAGGAGTGAGAGGGGGTGGAAGGGGCTGGGGAGGAGTGAGGGGGAGTGAGGGGGAGGGGGAAAGTGCTTAGAGGGGGGAGGGGGGCAGGGGAGGTGTGAGAGGGGGTGGAGGGGCAGGGGGATTGCTAGAAAGGGGCCGGGAGGGGGTTGGAGGGAGGTGTGAGAGGGGGAGTGTAGGGGGCAAGGGAAGTGCTAAGGGGTGGAGGGGGTGGAGGGAGCAGGGGGAGGTGCCTATAAGAAGGCAGGGGAAATGAGAGAGGGGGTGGAAGGGGGAGCCAGGAGAGGGAGGCAGGGGGAGGGACTGTAGGAGGCAGGGGAAGTGGCTAGATGGGTTGGAGGGGGTGGAAGGGGCAGGGGAAATGAGAGAGGGGGTGGAAGGGGAGCAGGGGGGGGGAGGGGCTATAGGGGGAGAGGGGGCGGAGGGAGCAGGGGGCAGGGGGAGGGGCTATAGGGGGAGAGGGGGAGCAGGGACAGGGGGAGGGGCCGAGCGCAGTTGAGCATCAGCGGCGACGAAGCGGAGGCGCGACGGAACGCAGTGCCGCGGCTCGCTTCGAACTGTGTTGGCGAACGGGAGTGAGGGAGGAGACGCCTGTAGGGAACGAGTGCGGAGTGGAATGAGGGAGAGGATGAGGGAAGATGGGGTGGTGGTGGTGGTGGTGGTGTTTGAGGGAGGAATTAAGGTTTGATTCTTTTAGGTTTAAGGAAAGAGAGGAAAGTGAGGAATAGGAATAGTGATGGGAAGAAAAGAAATGATTATGAATACATATACATGTACATGCATATATACATGTATGTCTACGTATTCAAGTATACACAAAATATACATAACATAACGCACAGAAAATACAAAACACGCGCCAATTCATACACAACACACAAACCAACACATACTACTCACTTACTCACTCACTCACTTACTCAACACACTCACTCACTCACTCACTCTCGCTCTCACTCACCACTTTCACTCTCACTCTCCCACTCACACACACTCACTCACTCACTCCTCACACACTCACTCTCACTCTCTCACTCACACCCAACCACCCACCACACACACACTCACTCACTCACAATCTCACTTCTCACTCTCTCACTCACCCCTCACACACACACTCACTCACTCTTACTTTCTCACTCACCACTCGCACACACACTCACTCACTCACTCACTCACTCTCACTCACTACTCACACACACCACTCACTTCTCACTCTCTCACTCACCCACACACACACACACACTCATCCACTCACAATCTCACTCTCACTCCTCACTCACCCACTCTCACACAACACACACACACAACACACACCACACAACACACACACACACACACAACACAACACACACACCCCACACACACACACACACGCACACACACACACACACACACACACCCATACATCTGTACACAACGAAACGTATCTTTTTCATTTTCATTCTAATCTTCCCTTTCTCGTCAGAGCGATGTTGCAAACCGAACAAAACTTTTTTTCCTTTCGCTGAGTCTGCGTTGCACTGCATCGGCTGTTGCAAGAGTCGATAACCATTCCCTTTGTTATATTTATCCCGGGTCATTAGCTGGACCCGCCGCCGCACGCGTTTGACCCAAGGTTTGTAAAGGTCAGGACGCACCCTGGTTTGACCCGCGCGGCGAAAGGTCACGCTGGGTGGTGGTGGTGGTGTGCGTTCCGATGGTCTTTTGTCTCCGGTCGAAGGAGCTGACCACCTCACCTGGCCAGCTGACCACCTCACCTGGCCAGTCGTACCGTCACTTGGGCCAGTGTACTGGCCCCTCAACCTGGCAGTGTACAGTCACTTGGCCAGCTGACCACCTCACCGTGGGCCAGCTGACCACCTCACCTGGCCAGTCGTATCGTCACTTGGCCAGCTGACCACCTCACCTGGCCAGTCGTATCGTCACTTGGCCCGGTCAGTCGTACTCGCACTCGTTAAGTCGTACCTATTTCGGCGTGGTACTTCGGGCTGCTGAGTCTGTGCACCTGTCGTCTGGAAGTCGTCGGTCGTATCTTGTCTTTAGTACTGGGACAAAGTTTATTATTGTTTTAGTTTAATTTCATTTTAGTTCATTTCATTTTCTTAGTTTCATTTTGTTGTATTTCATTTCATTATTTCATTCTATTTTGTTTCATTTTATTTGTTTCATTTCATTTTATTATTTTAGTTTCATTTTTATTTGGTTTCATTTTATTTTTAGTTTCATTTTTATTTGTTCATTCATTTTACTTTATTATTTGTTTCATTTTATTTGTTTCATTTTATTATTTTAGTTTAATTTTATGTCATTTCATTACTTTAGTTTCATTTTAGTTTAGTCTGGTTTAGTTTCACTTTATTTCATTTCATTTTTGTGGAAAGTATAATAACGAATATCTTCACAATAACAGGAGATGTATTTTACCGGTTTTGATTCTATCTTCGTCAGAAATGCATGTATTTCTGACGAATATATATCGAAACCGGTTAAATACATCTCTTGTATTGTGAAGATATTTCGTTCTCATTTATACATTTCCACATTTGTCAACCATGAATACGGTTATCATTTTCATTTTATTATTTTAGTTTTCATTTTTTTTCATTTTTTAGTAAATATGAGGTCACCCATGCACGTATAGATAGACAGATAAGTAGATAAAGCATAAGACACAAATGTATACCGGTGTACGTATGTAAATAAGGGACATAACAAAAAAAATATCAAAGCTTGGCACTCCCTGTCTCTCCTTCAGACCCGGGCGGAAACAAGTACCCAAACTGCTTTAATCTTACATGAATCCGAATACTGCTCTCCCCCCCCCCTCCTGTTTCTTTTTCCCCCTTTCCTCTCCCCTCCTCTCTGTATTCCTTCATTTTTTCCTACTCTTCCTTTCTTTCCTCCCTTCCTGTTTCTTCTTCCCTCTTCTTTCCTCTTCCTTCTCTTCCCTTTTTTCCCTCTTTCCTTCCCTCCCCTCTCCCTTCCTCTCTCTCCCCCTTCTCTTTTTTCCCTCCTTTCCTCCCACCCCCTTCCTCTCCTCTTTCCCACCCTCATCCATTCCCCCTCCTACCTTTCCCCCTTTTCCCCCTCCTCCTCCTTCCTCGTCCCCCTCCCCTTCCTCTCATCCTTCCTCCTTCCCTCCTCCCCCCCTTCCTCCACCCCCCTTCCTTACCCCCCTTCTCCACGTCCTCCTACCTTCCTCCGCTCCCCCTCCTCTCCTTCCTCCCTCCCCAAACGACACCGCAGAGTTCCAGCAAATTTCTCCCTCTACTGTTAAAAGCACGAACGACAGGAGCATTCCTTCGAGGGGTGAAACACGGCGGGAATCAGGGCGTCTTCGCTCCGAGTCTGGCGTGATTTGGGCCGCCGAGGAGGGCGTCTCGAGAGGGCGTCTCGAGGAGGGCGGGGGGGGGGTGGGGGGAGGGGGGGGAGGAGAGGGGAAGGACGGGCTTCTATCTTCGCCGCCTTCGGGTTCGGATTCGGTTTTGTTTGTTTATCTGTTTTCTTTGTTTTTTTTTTTGTTTTTTTTTGTCTGTTTTTGTTGTGTTTGTCTCTGTCTCTTCTCTCGTCTCTCTCTTCTCTCATCTCTCTCTCTTCGTCTCTCTCATTCTCTCTCTCTCTCTCTCTCTCCTCTCCCCCCTCTCTCCCCTCCCTCCTCCTCCTCCTCCCTCCCTCCCTCCCTCCCTCCTCCCTCCTTCTCCTCCCCCCCTCTTCCCTCCTCTTCCGTCCCTCCTCCTCTCCCTCCTCTCCTCTCCTCCTCCTCCTCCCCTCCTTCCCTCCTCCCCCCCCCTCCTCCCTCTCTCCCCTCTCCTTTCCCTCCCCCTTCTCCTTCCTCTTCCGTCTTTCTCGCCCTAACCGAACCATCACCGAGTCCACGAACCTGCTATCCGAAGGAGCAGAGAAGAAATGATTAGATTTTGCAGATTAGGATCCTTTCCGCTGGACATGGATAGCGCTCCTGGCGACGAGAAGAAGGGGGAAAGGGTGGAATTGTTGGTGCTTTTCTTTCGTATTTGTTTGTTGATTTGTTGATTTAGTTTCATGTTGTGTGCGCGCCACACACACACACACACCCACACACACACACACACCACAACCACACACACAACACACACACCACCACACACACACCAACACACAACACACACACACACAACACACACACACACACACACACACACACAACACACACACATTATAAACGTCATACATCTGATTTTCACATCAATGCTATGAATTAACACACACACACACACACACACACACACACACACACACACACACACACACACCACACACACACACACACACCACACACACACACACACAACACACACACACACGCACACACATTAACATAAGTCATACATCTGATTTGCATATGAACTAAACATTAAATTTTGACCTTATCAGACCTATCACACAAGTTAACATTAAAACACCTGTTCATTATAAACACCGAAGCGAATGCCAAAACGAACACATCCGAAACCGTTAATATTTTAGCATCAACGCTTTTAGTCAAAGAGGATTTCAAATGGCGTTCAACAGCGAGTGCAACAACCGATGACTCAATTTGCAATGTGACGTTGCAAGGTGATGATGTGGTAAAATTGTTATGATATTATCGTTTTTTTCTCTCTCTTTTTCGAAAGATTTGAGCGTAATCGAATGATATAATTGGATTTTTTTTGTCCGATTCGAATGAAATGTCTTCCTGGATTCCGTTTTGGGTTATATTGATTATGGTGTTATTTTTATTCCTGTTTTCGTTATTTTTTATTACTTATTGTTTTAATGACTATTATTATTGGTGTCGTTATTATTATTATAACTACTATGATTATAATGATGATGATGGTGATTAATATTATCATTATTATCATTGATATTATTGTTGTTATTTTATTATCATTGTTGTTATTATTGTTTGTTTTATTATTTATATCATTGTTGTTATTATTGTCGTTGTTATTATTTTTTTTATTATTATGGTTATTGTCACCATTTCTTTGTTCATTCTCTATTACATCATCCTTAACCGCATTATTATTATCATCATTATTATCACTATTATTATCACCATCATCACCATCCTTATCATCATCATCGTCACCAACTCTCAGTCACGTTTTCCAAAGAGAAAGTAAAAGTACGATAGGAAAAAAATCGTTAAGAACACAGTATCAGTCGATATGTGAACACGTGACCTTTTTCCGGCCTTAATGAACCGGGTCAGGGACAGGTGTGCGTGTACATGCCGACGCTGTGCAGGTGTGTCTGTGTGTGAATCATCTGCCTCAAACATCTGTGTTCCGTTTGCCTCATTTGCTCTGGGCATCTCGCGTCGCCTAAATTTATTTCTTCGTAATTTTTGTTTTCTTTTTTTTTCTTCTTATTTCTTCCTTTCTTCTTCTTCTGTAAGTATGTTTCATTGTGTTTGTTAGGTTCAATTTTAACCTTCTTTAACCGTGGATATTTTTTGGATAGGATAAAGTGTTGGTTTGTGTTCGGATTTTAGTCATGGGTGCAACTATTAAAAATGGAGTATTGTAAGTATTTCTTCTTCTGTATCAGTATGTATATAGTAACGTTTTTATTTCGAAGGGGCATTTTTTTCTTCTGCAAATAAAAACTAGTATTTATATACCACGCTTAGTTTAATTAGGCACTGACATGATAAAATGGTTTATCAGTGTTGGATCTGAAGTTACCGGGCTCCTCCCGCCATTTTTTTTGTGTTCGGATGCGGGTGATACACCTGTCAATTAAATAAACCGGTTCTTTTAACACGCAGAGTGATTAAGAAAGCATAAATCATTGTATCTGACCCCTCTCAGCTTCCTCCTTTTCCACTTAAGACTATAAGAATGGGTGTGTGAGATTATAAGAATAATAGCAGAATTTCAAGTTCGTCTGAGGGATTGGGACGAGCTGCCATTTTACTAACCTTTGTTGACATTATCGGATCAGCTGTCAAGAAGAGGGGCCCGTTTTTTCGTTATTATTCCACTGTGAACAATTGTTTTTCAAATAGCAATGGCGATAACTTGTTTATTTTGGGGCATTTGATTTGCACTATATTTATTTTTCAGGAAAAGTGCAGTTACGTATGGAAGTGATAGATATTACCGTTACCTTAACGTACGTAAATTATTGTAATATATTCCCATAAGGCGGAGATACTGTCAGTTTTCTTGACAGCTCTGTTAACTATAGAACCGAGTTGCTTATTTTCCATTTTATGCTGTTGCTTTCGAAATTTGTTTTATGAATGAAGATATTTTCCTTTGTCGGCAAATGAAGATAACTTCTCTTGAAGCTATTTTCCAAACTTTAATTATTGTTGTGCTATGACGGAGAGGCGGCGAGGGAGAAGGGGAAAAGAGGGGTAGTGGAGTTAAACGCAACTAATGATAGAGCAGGCAGTTGAGGGGAGGGAGGGAGAGGGAGAGAGAGAGAGAGAGAGAGAGAGAGAGAGAGAGAGAGAGAGAGAGAGAGAGAGAGAGAGGAGAGAGAGAGAGAGAGAGAGAGAGAGAGAGGAGGAGGAGGAGGAGAGGAAGGAGGAGGAGGAGGAAGAGAAGAGGAAACAGGAGAAGGAGAGAGGGGGAAAGGGAGAGGGAAGAAAGAAAGGAGAAAACACGAGAACGGAGAAAGGGGGAGAGGAGAGAGAAAGGAGAGGGAAGAGAGGTGAAGGGGTAAGGGGTAAGAGTACGGGCTATGAGAAGAAAGAGAGAGAGTGAGAGTGAGAGAAAGAGAGAGAGAGAGAGTGCGAGACGAGTGAGAGAGAGAGAGAGAGAGACAGAGACAGAGACAGAAAGAGAGAGAGAGAGAGACAGACAGAAACAGAGAGGAAAGAGAGAGAGAGACGGGGAGAGTGGAGAATAGTTAGGAAGTGTGTTCTATTTCCAGGGAGGGGAGGCAGAGCGAATTACCAAAGGGGATCACAGAACGCCGCAGTGTGATATTCTGAAGCAACAACAAACCCAGAGCATACATATAGTTTTTTTATTTATTTATTTACTTTTACTTCAGAATTTTCTATGTATAATCACATTTTTACTTATTTCACTATATATTTTATTTTATTTATTTACTTTTCCTTCAGAATTTTATGTGTATAATCACATTTTTACTCATTTCACTATTTACTTCACTGTATTCATCTTTCGTGATTTTGTTGGAAATCCTGGATCCGTTCTAGCCTTCGCATCGTATCATCAGCGCGTTCGAATCATCATCACTCATCATTACGATCGTATTACAGGCTTGCTTCGCCAATTACCATCACGTAGGCCGATGTGCCGGATCTCCACGTGACGCGGTTCGGTTTTAACACTCGGTAAAGAAATGAATAAATAGATAAACAAGAAAATAAACAAACAAAAGGAATCGAATCTTCAGAAATCAGTTTTTTGGCTCCAACTTCTCTCGTCTTTCCTCCCCGCCATTTGCATTTTTTTTTTTCAATCATGTTGAAGCAATGTATCATTGGAAAAAAATATATATCACCGATAAAAAAGGATTTCATGGCCATAGTTTGAACAGGAAAAATGAGGAGGAGACATACCATCGACCAAAGCCATCGCCAAAATGGTTTTCCGAAGACATGGGAACAGGAGCGCCATCTATTTTGTAAGGGCTGCGCGTACTAACCAAAGCCATAGAGCCCAAAATATGAATGGAAGATGGGAATAAATTTTTTTTTTTTTTTTTTTTTTTTTTTTTTTTTTTCGGGAGGGGGCGGAAGAAATAGTTTTTTTTTTTTTTTTTTTGGGGGGGGGTATGATTTTGTCGACACTGACGAAAGGTTTTAGGGAAAGGTGACATTATGGCCGGTTTAATGGTGTAAAAAACGGTTTAAAAAGATTGGATTTTGGTTTTTTTGATATGTATTCATATTTTGGCTTTTACTTTTATTCTTTTTAAAATTTATTTATATAAGTAATCATGATTAGAAAGATAATTGGAAAAAATATATATATATATATATATATATATATATATATATATATATATATATATATATATATATATATGTGTGTGTGTGTGTGTGTGTGTGTTGTGTGTTGTGTGTGTGTGTGTGTGTGTGTGTGTGTTTATGTGTGTGTGTGTCTGTGTGTGTGTCTGTGTGTTTGTATCTATATGTACACATGTATGTATGTATAAATCAAGGACCCATACTGAACAAGGGGTGGAAGAGAGAAGAAAAAATACGTACATAAAAATGAAGAAACCGCAGTGAGCAAGGGTGGAGCTAACCTCGAATACTTTTTCTTGTGTTTCTTAAACAGTTACACGCAAACGGAAGAAAATAATGAAAAAAAGAGAAGAAGAAGGAAAAGACAAGAAAGAAGAAGAAGAATGAGAAATTGAAATGGATATCAAGTACATGTTTCCCGCCATTTTTTTTCTCTCTATGTGTGTGTTTTTCTTTGTAATTTTCAAGTTAGAATTTTACCTGTTGTGAGTGAATATTTTTATTTTGGTGACTTTAGAAGAAAGGAAGAAAGAGACTATAGGAAGCTGGGAAGTGACTGAGAAGAAAGATTATTAAAAAAAAAAAAAACAGCTGTGGGAGAGACAGACAGAGACAAAGTCAAACAAACCGAGAGAGAGAGAGAGAGAGAGAGAAGAGAAGAGAGAGAGAGAGAGAAGAGAACGAGAGACAATCAGGTGAATGAATCAGGATTAAGACATTCCCTCACCTTCCTCTCCCCCCCTCCCCACCATCCCCACCATCCCCCCCTTCCCCCCACCCCCTCCCCCTTCCCCACCATCCCACCCCCATCCTTGGTTTAACCTTGGAGACTTATGGTGTTATTAAGAAAATCTCTCTCTGGAAGTTTATCTAAATTTATGAGCAAAAGAGTTCGGGAGTTTCGAAGCCAAAGCCGAGGTCGTTTCCGAGGGTTAAGACGGTGTTTTTTTTGTTGTCCTTGCTTGTGTTTTATTGTTGTTCGGATGTAGTTTTTTTAATAGTTATTTATGGTTGTCTCACGGAAACTTTTTTATTTGGGTGTGGTAAGGAGTCTAGAAATAGGGTGGAGAGGGGAGAGGAGATGGAGGAGAGGAGGAGAGAGGAGGAGGAAAAAGAAGAGAGAAAGAAGATAGTAGTATATAATAATATAATAATAATAGTAGTAGTAGTAGCAGTAGATGTAGAAGTAGTAGCAGTAGCAGTAAGAGAGAATGGAAGAACGAATATAAGGAATAGGAAGCAGAATAAAATCACCAATAACACCTTCAACAACAACATTCAACAACAACAACAAACAATAGGAGGAGGAAGGGGAGGAGGAGGGGGTGAAGGGAGAAGGCGAAGAAGAGGGAGTAAGAGAAGGACAAGGATGCGAAAAGAAAGAAGAAGGAGGAGGAGGAGAAGGAGAAGGAGGACTAAGACGAGGACGAGGACAGTGCAAGGAAGCGGAAGAGGAAGAAGGTAAAACCAGGAGGCCTTAGAGAAGATGGAGGAGAAGGAGGAAGAAGGCGAGAAGGAGGACAAGGCAAGGAGGTGGAAGAGGAGGAGATTAGAAGAGAGAAGAAGAGAAGAAAGAGAGAAGAAGAAGAAGAAAGAAAGAGAGAAGAAGAAAGAAAGAAAAGAAGGACAAGGCAAGGAAGTGGAAGAGGAGGAAGAGGATGAGAAGACAGGCAAGGAGTGGAAGAGGAGGAGGAAGATGGAGATGAAAAAAACAACAGAAAATAAAATAAAAAAGACATAACAGAAGGTGAGGAGGGAAGGGCGGGTAGCCAGCAACAGCGGGCGAGAAAAAAATGGAAAAAATTATGAAGAAAAAAAGAACATCAATTTCCCAAAAGCAGCATTTTTCACGTCTAATCCCTCAGCCTCAATGCCCATTCCCCCATCCCCCCCCCTCCGACCTGCACCCTTTTCCTTCTCCTCCTCCTCCCTCCTCCCTCCCTCCCCTCCCTCCTCCCTCCCTCCCTCCCTCCCTCCCTCCCTCCTCCTCCTCCTCCTCCTCCTCTCCTCCTCTATTTCCCCCTTGCCCCCTACCTGTCTTTCTCCCCCCCTTCTCCTGCCCCTACCCCTCTCCTCATCTCCCCTCCCCTCCCCTTCCTCCCTAAATCCCTCTCTTCCTTTCTATCCCTCCCCTCCCCTCCCCTCCCTCCCCCCCTCCCCTCCCCTCCCTCAACACCCTCTTCCTTCCCTTCTATCCCCTCGCCTCCCCTCCCCTGCTCTCCCCTCCCCATCCGTCTACCTCTCTGCGGCCCCTCCCACTTCCTCTCTCCTTCGGGAGGTGGCACTGCCCTCCGGTGCCAAAGGGCGGTGCCCCGTAATCACCAAGACGAAGCATACTATCAATGGACTCCAGAGGCGTTTTTTTTTTTTTTTTTTTTTTTTTTGAGGGGGTGGAAGGGTGTGTGTGCGTGTTCATGTGCACGGACGCGCGTGAATGAGCGTTCATATGTGTATGTGTGTGTGTGCGCATGATCGTTTTTTTTGTGTGTGATTAGGTAATTTGAAAAAAGAAAAAGATAGATATGGATAAAGGAAAGAAATTGGGGAGAGAAATTGAAATATAAGATGTGAAAAGGTAAATGCTAAATGACAATGAAACAGAAAATAAAGGAGACAGAGACGTGTTAAAGCGCAATAATAATAATGATAATGTTGATGGTAATACCAATACTAATACTGCTACTAATAATAGTAATGATAATGAAAATACCACTACTACTGCTACTGCTACTACTACTAATAGTAATAATAATAATAATGAAAATGATACCAATGCTATCAATGATGATAGTAACGATAATGATAATAGTTTATAATTAACAGTAATAATGATAAAAATAAATAATGATAATGATGATGATAATAAGAATAGTATTGATAAAGAACGTACCAGAACAAACGCCATATAAGGATTTAATATTTCAGATAAACCTTGCCACTCGACATCTCAAAATAATAATAATGATAAAGATAACTAATGATAATGATGATGATAAGAAGAATAGTATTGATAAAGAACGTACCAGAACAAACGCCATATAAGGATTTAATATTTTAGATAAACCTTGCCACTCGACATCTCAAAAGAGAGGCAGCAACATGGCGTCTCTTGTTGATCGTCAGTTGCAGTTATTTTAATTAATTGACGTCCATTTCTTATCTTGCAGTTAAATTCTTGATTGTTTGTGTTTATTGGCGGATTATCTTTCATTAGATTATCAAATGTGAATGGATTATTGGGGTTTTTATTTGGTATATTTGGGGGATTGTGAGAAGAGAGGGAGATAGGGAGAGAGAGAGAGAGAGAGAGAGAGAGAGAGAGAGAGAGAGAGAGAGAGAGAGAGAGAGAGAGAGAGAGAGAGAGAGAGAGAGAGAGAGAGAGAGAGAGAGTTGAGAGAGTGAGAGAGAGAGAGAGAGAGAGAGAGAGAGAGAGGAGAGAGAGAGAGAGAGAGAGAGAGAGAGGTTGAGAGAAAGGAGAGAGAGAGAGAGGTTGAGAGAAAGGAGAGAGAGAGAGAGAGAGAGAGAGACAGAGACAAACACAGACAAACATATAGTGACAGATAGAACAGCTGGAAAGGAAAACACGAAATACTCTTTGAGAAAAAAAATACCTCTCCTCATATCACAACTGTCCTTTATATAAAAAAAATACTCAATGTTTAATAAAGAAAAGAGCACACGTAGATCATAATAAATAATAGATTATATCTCATTTCACTCACGCCATGGCTATAGCATCGGTCAGCGCGGCCCAGTATGCAAATGACTAAAACTAAATTACTTGACCATTTATGTCATAAAATATTCAAAGGAACAACTTTTTCGAACGCGATAGAGAGAGAGAGAGAAAAAAATAAATAGCGGAATGTATGTCGCATAAACTACCACCACCTGTTTCACTCCACTCGAGAAAAATGAATAAATGAAAAGAGATAAAAAATAAATAAATAAAAGGACAAGTTGTGATAGAATAGACCAAAACACAGGGAATAAATGTCCTTTTTACCTTCACCATAGAAGAAACAAAAAAAGATAAATAAAAGGACAAATTGTGATAAAATAGACCAAAACACAGGGAATAAATGTCCCTTTTTACCTTCACCATAGAAGAAACAAACAAACAAACAAACAAACAAACAAAGAAAACTACGGTCGTTCGCGTTCGTCTAAACGGATTGCGTAAGTCTAGAGTGGTCGAGCCCCCCCCCCCCCCTCCCCCCTCCCCCCTCCCCTTGGACGTTCGCTCGGCAGGTGCGGGAGAAAGGGAGAGAAGGGAGAGGGAGGGATGGAAGGAGGGAGGGAGGGACGGAAGGAGGGATAGGGAGAGGGAGCGTAAGAGAGATAGAGGAAATTGAGGGAGTGAATAGATGGAGAGGGAGGAATGGAATGCGAGGAGAGAGAGAAGGTGAAAGGGAGAGAGTGGGAGAAAAAAGGCAAATAAAGAGAAAAGGGAGGAGAAACGAAGGTCAGAAAGAAGAGAAGGAGAGAGAGCGGGAGAGCAGGAAAAAGGAAAGGAAATGGGAGGAAGGAAGAGAAGAACTGGAGGAAGTACAGCAAGAGAGAGAGAGAGAAAGTAAGAGAAAAAAAGAAAGAGAGAGACAAAGAAAGAAAGAAAAAGAGAAAAAAGAAAATCAAAGACAAAGAGAAAAAAAGCAAGAGAAAAAAAGAGAAAGAGAAAGGCAGTGAAAGAGAAACAGCTGCATGGAAAGAGAATGTGAAATGTTTTCGTCGAAAAAAAAAAAAAAAAAAAAAATCTTTTCAAGCGAGCAGGAAGATAGTTGTCGTGACGAGTATAATGATTATGTGAATGGGTGGATAGGTGAATGGGTGAATGGGCGGGGGTGGGCGGGCCTGGGGATAGTGATGGCGCTGATAGTGAGTGTGGATATGGTGTAGATAATGAGTAAATGAAAGGAAAGACATTAATAGGGGTTGAATGGGTGAGAGTGTACGGTTGGCGGTGCGTATATTTTCATTATTTTTTTTCTCTTTTTCTTTTCGGAATATTATCAGTATTGTTGTTATTATTGTTATTATCATTATTGTTGTTTTTGTTATAACTACTATTATTATTGTTGTTGTTGCTTTTGTTTTGTTATTGTTGTTATTATCGTTTTTATTATTATTGTTATTGTTATTATTATTGTTATTATTATTATCATTATTATTATTATTATTATTATTATTATTATTATTATCATCATCATTATCATTATTATTATCATTATGATTATAGTATTAAATATTGTTTATTATTATTATTATATCATTATAATTATCATCATCATCATCATCATTATTATTAGTATAATACGGTAAGCACCAATCAGAGTTAGAAGAATGACGGTTTAAGTCACAGTGAAATGACAAACCCCAGTTGACAGTTACCATCGCTAGCACAAACACTCACGGGTCTGAACAGGTAGGCTTCTAATTAAAGACACCTGGTGCGTGACGCGCGACAGGTAAGTCATTCAGGTGATACACATAGCCCGCGTGAAAGTTTGGAGGAGGGAAAATGCTCGATTTTTTTTTTTGTGTGTGTGTGTGGGGGGGGGTGTGGTGCGTGTGTGTGTGTGCGTGTGTGTGTGTGTGTGTGTGTGTGTGTGTGTGTGTGTGTGTGGTGTGTGTGTATGTGTGTGTGTGTGTGTGTGTGTGTGTGTGTGTGTGTGTGTGTGTGTGGTGTGTGTGTGTGTGTGTGTGTGTGTGTGTGTGTGTGGTGAGTGAGTGGTTGGGAGGGAATGGAGAGGAGGAGGGAGGGGAGAGGTGAGGGAGGGAGGGGAAGAGGGAGGGAGAGAGGGAGAGGGATGGAGTGAGAGAGGGGAGGGAGGGGGGGAGGAGGAGGGGAGGAGAGGAGAGAGAGAGGGGGGAGAGGATGGCAGAGGGAGGAGGTAGGGGTAGGAGGAGAGATAGATAGAGAGAGGTGGGGGAGCGATGGGAGAGACAGACAGATAATAGACAGAGACAAACACAGACACACAGACAAACAAAGAGACCCAACACCCAAAACACACACAAACAGACAGAACATGAAAGTCAAGAAACAGACACACAGACCCACAAACACAAACACAAACAAACTTACCCCTATCAACACATTATACAACCCCCCCTCCCCCCCCCCACCCCCCCCCCACCCGCCCACCCATTTCCATTAAAGCACCTCACGACTCTACATGACTCTACAGGTCAAGTCATCCAAGTCATCGAACACCACCACGCAGTCATCTTGGAATTCTTTGTTCAACTTCAACTTGGCGTGATGACTGGGTGTGACCTTGCCCGCTGGGAGGTTGGGTCACGAGAGAGAGGGCATTTCGCGGCTTCTGGGCTTTCTTGATTTTGTTGTTGTTGTTTTTTTTTTGTTGGTCTTTTGGTTATTGGTTGCGTTGTTGTTTTGATTATTATTGTCAGTATTATAGTTTTATTATTTTTATCATTATTACTTTTATTAATGTTACTTTCATTTCTATTATTATCATCATTGTTATCATCATAATCATAATTAATTATTATTATTATTATTGTTGTTGTTGTTATCATTATTATTGTTGTTATCCTTATCCGATAAGAACCAAATAATATTAAACTCCATGATAAGATAAGGTAATATGGGCATTTACCGCCTACAATTGTCCATTCATATTATTTTTAGATAACGCTATATACAGCAAAAATAATGATAAATAAATGAATAAATGAATAGATAAAATGAAATTAAAAAAATCTGTTGACCTTGACGAACTCCTCGCCAATTTAAGAAGAAAGAAAAATAAAAAATAAAATCGACAAAAAAAAGAACAAATATTGAAATTTCAAAAATCCGCATCCGGTGTTTTATCCCACAACCCTCTGAACAAACACTTTTTTTTTTTTTTTTTTTTTTTTTTTTTTTTTTTCCCGCCCACTCTTTCGTTCCTCCAGCCCCATGAACTAACACTCATCCTTCACCCTTTGTCCATCCCTCCCTCGCTAATCATTCGCAGGAAGAACGGGCAATATTGACAATTATGCAAAGCGTACGTTGCCATATACGTACGTGGAAAGGACGGATGGGGGGAGGGGGGGAGGGGGAGGTTGGAATAAGTGTTGTGAAATTATGATAATCGGGTCCTATTATGGAAGCCTCACTCCCCTAAGGTAGGTGATGGGGACGGAGGGAAGGGAGAGGGAGTGGTGGAGGGGTGAAGAGGGGGTTGGGTCGTGTGTTGAGAAGGGAGGGAGAGAGAGATGGTGAGAGGGAGGGAAGGATGCTGAGAGGGAAGGAAGGAAGGAGGAGGGAGGGAGGGAGAAGGAGGGAGCTAGAGAGGGCGGGAGGGAGGGAGATAAGGAGACAGAGAGGAAGGTGGGAGGGAGGAAAACAGAGAGAGGGAGATACAAAAGAGAGAGAGAGAGAGAGAGAGAGAGAGAGAGAGAGAGAGAGAGAGAGAGAGAGAGAGAGAGAGAGTCAGTTACCGTACTTCAATAACAGAGTGAATGTCAGAACATGACAATGCACAGAATACAGTATTGTGCATTGTTATTGCATTGCAATACCAATTATCTCCGCATCTGTATATCAGTGTAAACACCGAAATATTTTTTTTCTTTTATAATTTTCCAGTATTACTGTACTAACACCACTCTTCTTTCCTTCGTGTGCAGTTAAAGGACTTTTAACATTGACCTAACACTAAAAAGACCGCAAGTGAGATAAAAAACAAGTGATAGAAAACATAGAAAAGACTTCATAGAAATAAATCTACTGCATGACTTAAATTTACAAAAAAAAAACGGGCCTAAAATAGACTTATGTATGATTTAGCAACATGGAAGAATCTTCGACCCAGCCCGAACCGCAAGACAAAGCCGCTCTCTTCTACGTAACTCGGAATTACGGAGTTGTCGCCCCCGGGTAGCACCTGGCCTTAATAAGGAGCGTGACCTGGGTAGTAAGGACGACATAACGCTACCCTGATTTAGTGAAAATTCAGGGTTACGTATGTGAGAAAATAGATTGAAAACAAGAGAAAATATTGCTATTAAAGACGTATAAAGAGATTGAAAAGAAGAGAAAGTATTTCCATTAAAGACGTATATACGATTTTGAATCACAAAGAAAATAAGAAAAGTAAAACCAATCATAAGATTTTCCATCAAAAAAGTTAGAAAATAAGAAAGTCTTAGAATACGAGAAAATAAGAAAATCAGAATACGATTTTTTTTTTTAATTTCTCGTGTGCGACCTCTCGAAGTGTATCCAAGATGTACAATTCGACGAGTGGGGGGTACAGGGGACCCCATAAGATGATGCTGGGGTCCTCGCCGCCCCCAGTCACCATCACCAAGGTATTCGACGCGTGGAGTAAGTCTGGCAGCCGCGCATGTCCGTCCGCACATACCGATGGTGATTTTGTCATGCACTATGGAAATTGTAGTTGTTTTTTTTATGAATGGAGTACTCTGTTTTGATGTATTTTTTTGTGGTTGTTGATTTTTTTTAATGGGGTAGATGTCTTTTTTTTTTTTTTTTTTTTTTTTTTTTTTTTTTTGCATGTCTTTCTTTTCTTTTTTATTACTAAGTTTTGATAAGAATAAGGTAATTAAGTTTTTATTAGTCTTTCTGAAACGCTGTCACGTAACTAAGGGTA
>NW_020869318.1:431467-443967 GCF_003789085.1 Penaeus vannamei | reverse complement strand
GCGCGTGCAGACACAAACCCATGCAAGCACACGCACATTCACATAAGCACGCTCTCACGTGTAGGTACATACATATACTGTATGCATCCAGACATACAGGTGTAAATTGACTTCGTACCCGTAGAAGGACAGGTAGTCCATAGACGAGAAACATTAGAATAAGCAAATAGATAGATACGTAGATAGCCGAATAGTTAGACAATGAGAATTACGATTGTATAGACGTAAAAGTAGATAAGTAGGCATAGAAAAAGCATTAATGGAAAATCAGGTAAATAGATATAGTGATCGATGCTTATTTATAAGCATACGTATACATGTGTATTTAAATATATTATGCTTTTGTGGATATTAAATAGCCCAGACATATTTATCAATGGCGAAATACGTATATAAAGAGGGGATGATGTTGAGAGCAAGAAAATATAATGATAAAAGTGTGAGATAGTGAAAACAAAAGATGCAGTTAACGGAGGGTGGAAAGCGAAACGTGAAGAAAACGAGACATTGAGAAAATGAGAAAATTTTACGTGAAACTTTTAAGTATTTTGAGGGTTGATTTTCCGAGGTTATTATTTTTTTTCTTTTTTTCTTTTGTTCTTTCGTGTTTATTGCCTTACACTTATTATCCTTCGTTTTTATTTCTTTAAGAGGTGAAGTCATGAGATGAGGGGAGATAAGATGTGGGGAGAAAAAGGGAATAAGAAAGGAAGAAAAACAAGTATAGAATGACCGAAACTGCAATTACGCAGTAAAGAGGGAAACACAGAAGCGAAAGAAATGTAAACAAACCGAATAAAAAAAAAAACATTAAAAATAACAAAAATAAACACCGTGACAAAAAAAAATACACATGGCCATATATACAGAACGTGTTACACTTCCCACAGCTCACTCAAATTAGGATGAAATAAGAAGAAAAAAAGAAAAAAAATGGATAAAAAGGTGTTCAAACCGTGCATTAGCCCGTCTGCAGTAGACCGTAGTACCGCCAGGCCCTATGGTATGCTGTGATGACATGGCTATTTTAAGCAATGGTTAACCTTGCCTGCTCTCACTCCCTCCCTTCCTTCCTCCCCCCCCCTGTTCCTTCCTTCCTTCCCGCTTGCTCCCTCTTCTCTTTTGTTTTTTTGTTTTTTGTTTTCTGTTTGATTATCTCCTTGTTTCTTTATGTTTATTTCAAGATGAGGATGAACATTAGTGGTTGAATGTCTAGTAATTATGATTTAGAGTTATTTCCCCTCGGTCGTATTCAGAATATCTATATGATATCCAAATTATGGTTAATTAAATTATGGTTAATTAAATGGCACTTAAAACATCAAACCATAATGTCGTTTCGAAAAGAGGGAGGTACATTACCTATATTTAACAAATCATTCCTTCATTTCAAAACATTGGGATTAATATCACGCAGAAATATTTAACCAAATGAGTAGATATCTGTGATTTCTCGCAAATTATTTTTGAAGGGAGTTTTGGCGGGAGTTCTAGGAAGTGATCGAGTCGTCAGCCGATCGGTCGTTTACTCACCAGAACCGACAGCTTGTAATGGCTAAAACGTATCCTATATATATTTTCTTTCCTTTGTCGAAGTGAAAATGCACACATAAGGTCAGTGTTGATTGAATTGTAACATATTTTGAATAATATTGTTATATTTCAAATAAGTAGCATCACTTGATCGTCACTTACAGGTGTATTTTTACCTCAGTAAAAAAAAAATATGAAAATAGAAAATAAATAAATAAATAAAATGAAGAAAGATAAATAAAATAGATGATATCTAGTCTCAGTATCAAACCAATTTCGGTTCCTCACCTTCAATTTTTAATCGTCACTTCCTCCTATTTCGCCATTTTCTCCACGTATTCCTCATTTTCGCCATTATATTTTCTGTTTGTTTATTTTGCCGTGAAATTGCAATGGTGATTCATCCCTTCTCTTCCTCCCTCCATTTTTAAGCCTTCAGTGAGCTCTTTATGTCACGCCCGAGAGAGAATAAGATCGTGATCGCATACGTGTCTCCGTGGATGAACTTAGACGGTTTGTAAAGGAGAGTTTGGCGGCCATTTGCATATTTCGGATAGAAACGGGAATAAGTTAAATGGCGGACGTTTTGCCGGATTCTGCACACACAACACACACACACACACACACACACACACACACACACACACACACACACACACAACACACACACACACACACACACACACACACAAAAGAGAGAAGAACTTAATGATGTGAATATGCTAACAGATAACAAATTAATATACAATAATAAGATACAAATAACCATAATAACAATACAATAATGACAACAAGAATAACAACAATAACACAATCACTAATAATATTAAAAAGTAATTCTTAAAATCATGTTGGAAGAGTACGGAAAAAAATCCACGACAGATTCGACCTCGATCCCGATGTGAGTTCACGAGACAAATTATATAGCATAAGCTCGTTACCCCAGCCCATCCTAGGACCAGCCCCGTGTCCTCCATCCCTTCTTTATTCTCTCTTCCTCTCTGTCTCTCACCTTCTGTGGTTATTCTTCTCTGTAGTATTTTTTCTTCGTTGTTTTGTTGTTGTTTTTCTTTTCTTTTTTGGTAATTCGTGGAGTTGTTCGTTGTCTTATATTAAAGTAGGTTTGTTATCCTCTTCCGCGCCCGCCGACACCCAGCCTGACACTCCTCTCTACGCCCACACTCCGGTAAATGTTTCTCTCACGCCCATAGCCACACCTGTTCGCCTCCCTTGGGGCCCGTTCATTAGTCCCTCACTTGCTGTCACTCCGTTTGTCTGTCTGTTTGTCTGT
Organism: Penaeus vannamei; assembly: GCF_003789085.1. NCBI lineage: Eukaryota > Metazoa > Arthropoda > Malacostraca > Decapoda > Penaeidae > Penaeus > Penaeus vannamei. The sequence goes on along the minus strand of NW_020869318.1, from coordinate 441,143 downwards.
TTGTCTGTATGTCTGTATCTCTCTTTCTCTCTTTTTCTCTCTTTGTCTATCTCTCTCTTTCTGTCTCTCTCTCTCTCTCTCTCTCTCTCTTTCTCTCTCTCTCTCTCTCTCCTCTCTCTTCTTCTCTCTCTCTCTTCTTCTCTCTGTCTCTCTCTCTCCTCTCTCTTCTCTCTCTCTCTCTCTTCTCTTCTCTCTCTCTCTTCTCTCTCTCTCTCTCTCTCTCTCTCTCTCTCTCTTCTCTTCCTCTCTTCTCTGCATCTCCTTCTTCCCTCTATCCTTCTTCTCTCCATCTCCCTCTCCTCTCTCTCCCCTCCTCCTCCCTCCCTCAACCTCACTCCTCCTCGCTCACTCTCCTCACGCATGCTTTCCGTACAGTGAATGTGCCACCAACCCGCGATTCGTCACGCCCCCCCCTTCCCCTCTCCCCCTCCCTCTCTCTCCCCCGCCTAACGACCCTTCACGCCCTAGAGGAGGGAGGGGAGGGGAGGGAAGGGGGGAGTCACGAGGTAGTAGAGGTGGGGGGGGGGGGGGGTAGATAGGCTCGAATGACTGCCGGAATCCCATCACTCACCGCTTTAAATTCACACCGGTGAGTCACAGGTGAGTAACAGTTTCGAGGGAAAGAGGGAGGGAGGAGGGAGGGAGGGAGGGAGGGAGGGAGGAGGGAGAGAGGGAGAGAGGAGAGGGAGAGGAGAGAGAGAGAGAGAGAGAGAGAGAGAGAGAGAGAGAGAGAGAGAGAGAGAGAAGAGAGAGAGAGAGAGAGAGAGAGAGGAGACAGGCAGGACAGAGAGAGAGAGAGGGCAGAGAGAGAGGAGAGAGTGACAGAGACAGAGAGGGAGATAGGCAGACAGAGAGAGAGAGAGAGAGAGAGAGAGAGAGAGAGAGAGAGAGAGAGAGAGAGAGAGAGAGAGAGAGAGAGAGAGAGAGAGAGAAGAGAGAGAGGAGAGGAGAGAGAGAGAGAGAGAGAGAGAGAGATACAGAGGAGAGAGAGAGAGAGAGAGAGGAGAGAGAGAGAGAGAGAGAGAGAGAGAGAGATACAGAGAGAAGAGAGAGATACAGAGAGAGAGAGAGATACAGATCAGGGCAGATATAGAGAGGAGAGGAGAGGAGAGAGAGAGAGAGAGAGAAGAGAGAGAGAGAGAGAGAGAGAAGAGAGACAGAGAGAGAGAGAGAGAGACAGTTCTCATTGGCCCAAGGTATTCATTCTCGCCACTTATTATTATTTCCTCATTCCTGTAATAAGGCGAGAGGTCCTTCCTTCCTGCTTGGGAATGCGTTCGGTGCAGCGTGTCCTCGTGTCCGAATGCGTTCGTCGGGATCTGATGCTATTTTTAGATTTTTTTTTGTTCTTTTTTTATAATTCTCTGTTTTTTTTTATAGCGAGATAGTGAGAGAGAGACAGAGAGAGAAGAAGAGGGAGAAAGAGGAGAAAAGAAGGAGAAGAGAGAGAGAAAGGAGAAAGAGAGAGAAGGAGAAAGAGAAAAAATAGGAGAGAGAGAATAGGAGAAACGAGAAAAATGAGAGAAAGAGAACAAAGGGAAGAAAAAAAGAAAAGAATGCAAGCGTGTCCCTCGTGTCCGAATGCGTTTCGTCGGGATCTGAGGCTATTTTTAGATTTTTTTCTTTTTTTTTTTTTTTTAATTCTCTGTTTTTTTTTTATAGCGAGATAGTGAGAGAGAGACAGAGAAAGAGAGAAGAAGAAGGAGAAAGAAGGAAGAAGGAAGGAGAAAGAGAGAGAATAAGGAGGAAAAAAAAAAAGGAGAGAGAGAAGGAGAAGGCGAAGAAGAGAAGAAGGAGAAAAGAGAAAAATGAGAAGAGAAAGAGAAAAAAGGAAAGAGAAAAAAGGAAAGAAAAAGAAAAGATGCAGCATGTCCTCGTGTCCGAATGCGTTCGTCGGGATCTGATGCTGTTTTTAGATTTTTTTTTTTTTTTTTTATAATATTCTCTGTTTTTTTTATAGTGAGATAGTGAGAGAGACAGAGAAAGAGAGAGAGGAGAGAAAAGAAGGAGAAAAAGAGAGAAAAGAAGGAGAAAGAGAGAGAAGAAGGAGAAAAGAGAAAAGAAGCGAAGAAGGAGAAAAGAGAAGAAAGAAAGAGAAAAAAGGAAAGAAAAAGAAAAGATGCAGCATGTCCTCGTGTCCGAATGCGTTCGTCGGGATCTGATGCTGTTTTTAGATTTTTTGTTCTTTTTTTTATAATTCTCTGTTTTTTTTATAGCGAGATAGTGAGAGAGACAGAGAAGGAGAAAGAGAGAAAAGAAGGAGAAGGAGGAAGAGAGGAAAGAAGGAGAAAGAGAGCGAAGAAGGAGAAAAGAGAAAAAGAGGAGAGAGAGAATAAGGAGAAACGAGAAAAAAGGAGAGAAAGAGAAAAGGAAAGGAAAAAGAAAAGATGCAGCGTGTCCTCGTGTCCGAATGCGTTCGTCGGGATTGATGCTATTTTTAGATTTTTTTTTTTTTTTTTTTATAATTCTCTGTTTTTTTTATAGCGAGATAGTGAGAGAGAGACAGAGAAAGAGAGAGAAGAGGAAGGAGAAAAGAGAGAAAAAAAGGAGAAAGAGAGAGAAGGAGAAAAGAGAAAAATGGAGAGAAAGAGAACAAAGGAAAGAAAAAGAAAAGATGCAGCATGTCCTCGTGTCCGAATGCGTTCGTCGGGATCTGATGCTATTTTTAGATTTTTTTTCTTTTTTTTTATAATTCTCTGTTTTTTTATAGCGAGATAGTGAGAGAGAGACAGAGAAAGAGAGAAGAAGGAGAAGGAGAAAGAGAGAGAAGAAGGAGAAAGAGAGAAAAAGGAGAAGAAAGAGAAAAAAGGAAAGAAAGAGAAAAGATGCAGTGGTGTCCTCGCCGAATGCGTTCGTCGGGATCTGATGCTATTTTTAGATTTTTTTTTTCTTTTTTTTTCATAATTCTCTTTTTTTATAGCGAGATAGTGAGAGAGAGACAGAGAAAGAGAGAGAAGAAGAGGAAGGAGGAAGAGAGAAAAGAAGGAGAAAGAGAGAGAAGAAGGAGAAAATAGAAAAAAGGGGAGAGAGAAGAAGGAGAAACGAGAAAAATGGAGAGAAAGAGAAAAAAGGAAAAAGAGAAAGAGAAAAAAAAGGAGCAGCATGTCCTCGTGTCCGAATGCGTTCGTCGGGATCTGATGCTATTTTTAGATTTTTTTGTTCTTTTTTTTATAATTCTCTGTTTTTTTTATAGCGAGATAGTGAGAGAGAGACAGAGAAAGAGAGAGAAGAGGAAGGAGGAGAGAGAAAAGAAGGAGAAAGAGAGAGAAGAGGAAAAAAAGGAGAGAGAGAGAAGGAGAAAGAGAGAGAAGGAGAAAGAGAGCGAAGAAGGAGAAAAGAGAAAAAGAGGAGAGAGAGAATAGGAGAAACGAGAAAAATGGAGAGAAAGAGAAAAAAGGAAAGAAAGAGAAAAGATGCAGCGTGTCCTCGTGTCCGAATGCGTTCGTCGGGATCTGATGCTATTTTTAGATTTTTTGTTCTTTTTTTTATAATTCTCTGTTTTTTTATAGCGAGATAGTGAGAGAGAGAGACAGAAAGAGAGAAAAGAATAGGAGAAGAGAGTGAAGAAGGAGAAAGAGAGCGAAGAAGGAGAAAGGAGAGAAGAAGGAAAAAGAGAGAGAAAAAAAGGAGAAAGAGAGCGAAGAAGGAGAAAAGAGAAAAATGGAGAGAAAGAGAAAAAAGGAAAGAAAAAGAAAAGATGCAGCATGTCCTCGTGTCCGAATGCGTTCGTCGGGATCTGATGCTGTTTTTAGATTTTTTTGTTCTTTTTTTTATAATTCTCTGTTTTTTTATAGCGAGATAGTGAGAGAGAGACAGAGAAAGAGAGAAAAGAAGGAGAAAGAGAGAGAAGAAGGAGAAAAGAGAAAAGAGAAAAGAGAAAAAAGGAAAAAAGAGAAAAGATGCAGCATGTCCTCGTGTCCGAATGCGTTCGTCGGGATCTGATGCTATTTTTAGATTTTTTGTTCTTTTTTTTTATAATTCTGTTTTTTAAGTGAAATAGTGAGAGACGACAGACAGACGGACAGAGAAAAAGAGAGAGGAAGAAGGAGAAAAGAGAAAAAAAGGAGAGGAGGGAAAGAGAAAAAAGGGAGAAAGAGAAAAGAGAAAAAAAGGAAAGAAGAGAAAAAGAGAAAAAAGGAGAGAGAGAGAGAGAGAGAGAGAGAGAGGAGAGAGAGAGAGAGAGAGAGAGAGAGAGAGAGAGAGAAGAGAGAGAGAGAGAGAGAGAGAGAGAAAAAACGTACGGCAAAAGACGAGCGAAATAAGCCCTAGAGAACGAAGGAAGACACGCAGAGAGGGAGAGAGGAGTTCCCAGCGAGAGGCAGAAGACCCTGCCTCATCACGGGACAAGGTAACACACCTCCATATGGGCCTGCGAAGTACTCTCGCTTCACGCCCTCGCCGCCCACGCTGCGCAGAGAGTGTCACGCCCACGATAAGTCCATCTACAGGACGGAGGGATGGTCTGCTGGGTCTGTTGCTCTCTGTCTCTCTGTCTGTCTCTTTCTATCTTTTCTTTCTCTTTTCTCTTTCTTTTCTTTTCTTTCTTTCTTCTCTCTTTCTCTTTCCTTCTCTTCTCTTCTCTTCTCTTCTTCTCTTCTCTTCTCTCTCTCTCTTCTCTCTCTTTCTCTCTTTCTTTCTTTCTCTCCTCTCCTCTCTCTTCTCTTTCTTTCTTCCTTCTTCTCTCTATCTCCGCGCGGGGCGTTCAGGAATCTCTCCACACAGTAGGAATGCTCCTGTAGATCATCGACTTCTTTTTAAGGAATACGAGTGTAGGTGGAAATAGGGGAGAGGAGGGGGTACGGGAGGGGAGGGGGGGTAAGAGAGGGGTATCGAATACGGGAGGGGAGAGGGGTAGGGGAGGGGTATCGGAATACGGAGGGGTAGGAGGTTGGGGAGGGTAGGAGGAAGGAGAGAGAGAGGGAGGGAAGGGTTAGGGGTGAAGGCAGAAGAACGGGTGGGGTAGGGGTAGGAGTAGGGTAAGGGATAACATGACATGGCGTGAGAGAAAGAGAGAGAGAGAAGAAGAAGAAGAAGAAGAAATAAATAGACATTAAAGAGAAAAATAAGGAGATGAAAATAGAAAAAAACAAAGATATTGACTTAACAAACCCCCACTGGTTACTCTCTGGCCAGTAAGGAGATCGACTGCTAATATTGGCTCGGTTGAAGTGTCCACTATTCGCACACCAGTTGAGTCGACGCTTCAATATTATTCGTTTGCGTTCGAATCCTGCTGTTCGATGATGGTGCTTTCTTATATGTTTACATCTCTTTCTCGTTTGTTTGTCTGATTGTTTGTTCTCTTTTTTCTGTTTCTGATTTCTGATTTCTGTGCATTAGTTGTTTCTCTCTTCTTTCTTCTTCTTTTTTCGTCTTCTACTTCTTCGTCTGCTTCGTCTCTTCCTTCTGCTTTTCCTCTCTATTTCCATCTTCTATGCATCTTTTTTCCGTCATGTGTACAGGGTTCAAGAAAATATGATATAGTGTCAGTAACAAATTCATATTAATATTTTTTCAATGTGTAACAAACAAATATTGTCTGGTCAAGTGTGTAATGGCATTTGCAAAATAATTTCCTCCAGTATTTGATCTTCAACGTGTGATTAAGATTCAGAAAAAGAATATTTGATTAACAAGAAGATAAGTAGCGATTTTTCTTTCACAGAAATTTAATCATAGATACAGGGAAATGCCTGATTAACTGGATGACGGATGGGCATTTTTTCATTATTTCCTTTTTTTTCATATGTGTTAATTACATGAAAATAACAATATCTGTTTGTAAATATTTATTTTTTTTATTCTCACCTTCATTACCTACATCTAATCAGATTGTTTATCAAGCAGTGTTAAAATATGTTATCTCGTCTCATAGTGTTGAAGGGTGAAGGTAAATATTTAAAAATGGCGGGGTTTATAAAAAATAGAAAATTGTTGTGGGTGAATGATAGATAGATTGATAGGCTAATAAGATGACGTGTTCGGGGGTTTGTTGATAGGAGCAGTAGGTGTAGGATGGCGGGGATGGAAAGGGATGAAATAAAGATTGACGGAGGTGTGGATAGGTTGAAAGGTGAGGAGAAGCAAATTACTAGTCAAGGTTTCGAACGCGTGGCTAGGGGAGTTCTTGCCTATTGGTGATAGGAACGATAGGTAAAAGGATGCTGATGATAGGAAAGGAATTAAAAATTGGTGGACAATAGATGGACTGGATATATCATAAGGTATGGGAATCGAATTGCCGTCTTTGCAAGGATTCGAACGAGTGTTTGGCGGAGTCCTTGGTTTCAATGAATGGAGGGAAATTGCGCAAGTAGTTCGTCTTTTTTCTTGTTTATTGTTCTGTTGCTGTTATCGTAGTTCGTTTTATCCATGTTTTAATTTGTCGTTATTTATTGCAAATTTACTTGTGTCTGTTGTTTTAATAATAGTGTGGTTTCATTTTTTGAGAGGTATTGTGAGAGTAAGATATTGTACGAATTTGGTCAGTACCTAAAGTATATAAATAAATATTCTTGTAGATGAGAGAGAGAGAGAGAGAGAGAGAGAGAGAGAGAGAGAGAGAGAGAGAGAGAGAGAGAGAGAGAGAGAGAGAGAGAGAGAGAGAGAGAGAGAGAGAGATAGTAGACAGGAGAACCCCCTCCCTCTCTCCCTCCCTCATAATAATGTACAAAACAGTCTCCCATCTCACCTCCAACCCAACCCCCAAGGTCACCTCACCTGTACATCTCGTTGCCGCCCATCCTCCTCCTCCTCCTCAACCTCCTCCCTTCCTCCCCTCATTTTCCTCATTTCCTCCTTCTTCTTCCTCCCTTTCCTCCTTCTTCTTCCTCTCCTGCACTTCTAATTCTTCTTCCCTTCCTCCTCCTTTTTCCTCGTCGTCGTCGTTCCTCTTCCTCCTCCTCCTCTCCTCCCTCCTCCTCCTCCTCCTCCTCCTCTCCTCCTCCTCCTCCTCCCCCTCCCCTCCCTCCTCCTCCTCTCCTCCCACCCTCCCACACTTCCCTCCTACTCCTACGCTCTCCCCTCCCTCCTTCCCCTTCCCTCCTTCTCCTCCTCTCTCTCCTCCTCTCTCTCTCTCCTCTCCTCCCCCTTCTCCTCCTACTCTTCCTCCTCCTTTTCAGGTCTCCAAGCCCCCAAGGGTCATCCCAGGAAGGAGACGGAGGTTGAAGGTCATGAAATAGAATGGGATGGAATAGGATGAGAAAGATGTATGGAAAAGGAGAAGGAGGAGAGGGAGAAAGAGAAGGAGAAAAAGGAGGAGGAGGAGGAGAAAAAGAAGGAGGAGGAGGAGAAAAAAGAAGAAGGGGGAGGAGGAGGAGAAAGAAGGAGTAGGATGAGAAAGAGTGAAAATGGGAAAAGAAGGAGGATGAGGAGAAAAAGAAAGAGGAGGAGGAGGAGGAGAAGAAAGAAGTAGCGGAAAAGAAAGAGTGAAAATGGGAAGGAGAGAGACAAGGAAAAAGAGACACCGGAGACGGAGGAAGAGAAGGAGAAGAAGGATGAAGAGTAAGAATCACGTATTACTAAGCAAAGATCGAAGAAACAGATTCGATTTTTTTTTATGGCCGTCATGATAACAGACGGGAAAGCGGAGATAAGGAAAGTAACGGAAAAAGACTAATTATGGAAAATTACAGATTAGCAAAAGATAAGAAGGGATTAAGCGATAAGATAACAATGGGTTGGGAGGCAATATATCGTGAGAGAGACTGACAGACAACTCCTCTGATATGTGCACGGGGAAAAAAGTTATTATGATTTAAAATATTCAAATTACATTCATTGATAAAGATTTATTCCTGGGAGCCGTGTCTTATAGGCCTTCTCCATAGGTCTATCTAGATGATCGTACTCCTTAAAGGGTTTGTGGTAGGATGATAGAGAGACACGGATAGGATAAAAAAGAGAGAGAGAGAGAGAGAGAGAGAGAGAGAGAGAGAGAGAGAGAGAGGAGAGAGAGAGAGAGAGAGAGAGAGAGAGAGAGAGAGAGAAGAGAGAAGAGAGAGAGATAATTGATAATAATTATGATAATGGTAATAATAAGAGAGAGAGAGAGACAACAAGACAAAAATAGAAACGCACAGGGATAGAAATTAATAAAATAGACACAGACGGATTAACAAAAAGTGAAAGAAGAATAAAGAAAAGGAATGATGTTGCAACAAGCACCCAGCTCTTTGCTCAGTTGTCAGATACTCATTAAACGTTTCAACTCTGAGTAGCCTTGTTCTCTTTAGGCGCCATGTTATTACGAGTCCTTAAACGAACGCTGCGGATCGCCGAGCCTTCACACGAACGCTGCGGATTGACGAGCCTTTACACGAACGCCGCGGATTGATGAAATTGTTAATCCGGATTCACGTCGACTTATCCACTGGCTTTCACGCAGCCCGTCCACGCCCACCAAACCCTAGCATTCACCTGTCCCACGCCCATTCCATCTTTTCGACGTGAGAGCGTAAAAAAAGAGAGAGAAATCACTTTCCACGCGCCTTCTCGTCTGCCATGATCCCTCCTAAGTGAATTTCTTTGTCTTTTCCTTGCTTAGATTTATTTAGGTTTCTCTTGTTGTTCGCGTCAGTTACTTTCTTCTCGTCTGGGTGTAGAATACGGTATTACGAGGAGGAAGATGGAACGTAGATGAATGAAGAGATGAGGAGAAGGAGAGGAAGAAAGGATCGAGACGGAGGGAGGCAGGAGCGGGGGAGGGAAAGAGGCAAGGAAATGGGGGGGGGAGGCTGCACGGGCATAAGAGCTGCATTCTGCAGAGGTCAAATCGGGTGTCTTAACCCCAGCTGCCCTATGCTTCCTACTCTCTTCTCTCTCTCTCTCTCTCTCTCTCTCTCCTCTCTCTCTCTCTCTCTCCTCTCTCTCTCTAACTCTCTCTTCGCTCTCGCTCTCTCTCGCGTCTCCGCTCCTCGCCTTCTCCTCTTTTCTCTCTCCTCGCCTCCACTCCCTTCTCCCTCCCTCCCTCCCTCCCTTCTCCTTCATTTCCCCATCTGCCCTCCTCTCTCCCCTCTCCCTCCCTCCTCTCCCGCTCCCTCCCCTCTTGCTCTCCTCCAACCTCCTCCTCCCCTCCTCGGTCCCTACCGCCTCCTCTCCTCCCTCGCCTCCCTCCCTCCGCTCCTCCCCCTCCTTCCCCTCCTCCTCCTCCTGCCTCCCTCCTCCTCCTTCCTCCTCCTCCTCGTCTCCTCCTCCTCCTGTCTATTCGTTCCCATTGCTTTCCACACCACTTCCTCAACACACGCACGGCTGCGCTGAACGTCCGCCCACAAGAACATTTAAATTCACGGACTGTACTTAACCTCAGCGCGATTTCACTCTCAAGGACAAGAAGGAAATTAGGTGGAGGAGAAAGGAAGGAGGAGGAAACGGCGAAGGTGAAGGAAGAATACGAAAAAAGGGGGGGGGCAACGAAAAGAAGAAATAGAGATAGCGACGGAAACTGCTTTTGTTTTGGAAACTTTTTAAAATCTAATGGGTCGGTGTTTTTTTTTTCTCTCTCTCTCTCTGTGTATACGGTTTATCCATCGTTTTTTTTTTTTTGTTATTATCTTGTCAAGAAATCAAGGCTAGTGGTTTAGTGTATTTCTCTTTGTATTATTATGCTTTTAACCTTTAAGATAACTTTATTAGGAGGCGGTGTAATATTGGCCCTCTAAATCCTACACGTGCGGCG
>NW_020869318.1:391467-416467 GCF_003789085.1 Penaeus vannamei | reverse complement strand
AAAGATAAGTCAGTGATAAGTGTATTTTTCACATCATCACTAAGTGTCTTTTTGGTGTGTCTTTTTTTTAGGCATGTCTTAAAATGTTTTTTATAGTGAGCGAAGCCTAATCTTTCCAATGACTATCCCACACTTAGCCCCACATCCGCGTCTGGGATAGTGTGAGCCTCAACACTCTTCACATCATTGGCATCAGTGATATTGAACGCTCCGTGGCCTGCCTGGCCTTCTCCAAGGCGGTATGTAGGAATTGGTTCAGCAGCCATATCCTTTATTTTTAATTTATTTATCTGTTTTTCATTTATTGTTTGCTACAGTATGGTTACTAGATGAAAATTATTTGGATCTTGGATTTTGATGATTTGTAATTTATCATTGAAAATAATTCAGATTTGTCATATTTGATCCTCAGTGAATTAGGAACTTTCATGATTTTGTCTTCTCAGGATGGTGGGAGTCTCCTTGTAGCAGTTGATGAAGCCCCCGATCACAACATGTCTGTCTGGGATTGGTCACGAGGAGAGAGAGGTTACAAACTCCTGGAAACCAAAGTGAGTCACCATCATTATCTTTTATATTTTGCGATGAATGTATTTGGTGATTAGAGTGTATGGTTTTTCTTGATTAGTTCTGTGTTGGGTGATTAATGTATTTGAATTGTGATATATGGTTATTTATTTAGTGAATTTATACTTGATTTTTTATTTATTTAATTTTTGATTTCATGACCTTTCACATCTTTTAATGCTTCATTATCGTTTTGCAGTGTGCAGCCGATCAGGTCCTTGCCGTGGACTTCTCCCCAGTGGACCGCAACACCATTATCACATGCGGGAAGAACCACATCTCCTTCTGGAATTATGAGAGTGGGATGCTTGCTAAACGAATGGGTATCTTTGAGAACAGGGAACGACCCAAGTATGTCACTTCTATCTCCTTCACCGACACAGGAAATGTCATTTCAGGTGACTCAAATGGCAACCTGCTCATCTGGCAACGAGGTTAGTGTCGATCACCTTACAATATATTTCTTGGAGGATTTTTATAAAAGAGAACCTTCTATAATATTTCTTTAAGATGATTCTATGAATCTTATTTTGATATTAGAAAATCAAAAATTTCTTGAAAACCAGAGGAAGTAAATCAATCTTTCATTATTATCATTCATCCTTTACACATTTTCCTGTCTATATCACCGCTGTAATGTTTTATAGGAGGCAATACTGTGTGCAAGATGGTTCGGGGAGCACATGAGGGCCCAGTGTTCTCCATCTTGGTGCAGAAGGATGGAGCCATCATCACCGGAGGGAAGGACGGACGCATCATTGAATGGGATCGTGATCTGGAGCGCACTGGCAATGTGATTGAGGTAACCTTTTTTTTATTGTTAATTATTTATGTTGAGTATGAAATTGATGCTAAGTATTATGGTTTTAATTAAATCTTTAATATTGTTTTTGTTATGATTTTTACCATTATAATCGTAAAAGTAATGATATTGGTAATAATAATAATAATAATAGCAATATAATTATTATGATTGCATTATAGTTTTTATTCTATTATCATCATCCATCTTAGTAACGTTGATAATATATTATTGCTATTTTTCATTTTAAGGTTTCTGAGCAATTTGGTGCCCCACGTGTGGTTACCTCAGGCCGAGGGACACAGTTGGTCGTAGGTACAACCAGGAATTGCGTTCTTGGAGGAACATTCACTTTTCCCCTCAGACCAGTTATGCAAGTAAGTAGATGTCTTTTATTTCATGATTTCCTTTTAAGATGAATCTTAATCATTTATTAAAGAGAAGAATGCATTTTGCTGTTGGGCTGCCTAATCCTTTTCATCATCAACAAAGAGATAGAATTTGAAGGAAAATTTAACATAGACAGTTATGGCTTTGGGTTAGTACTTATATATTCCATTTTACTATATTTTATAAAGGCTGCTTTCATTGGTTCTTCTCTTTTTCCTTCTGCTGCTTCCTCTCTGCCCTCTTATTATATTAGCATTTGTAGTAATATCATCAATATCATGATTATTATTCTCTGTAGGGCCACACTGAGGAACTGTGGGCTCTAGCTCCTCATCCTAGCCAGCAGCAGTTCCTGACAGCAGGATATGACCGTACCTGTTACCTGTGGGACACCATGGCTCACACTATTGTTTGGAGCAAGGACATTGGGGTAAGAAGTGTGAATTTTCTTGAATGTATTGGAGTTAATTGCAAAGCTTTTACATTTGCTGAGCTTTTTATTTGTGAGATATGAATTCATATATTTTACCTTTTAAGTAAATTCTGATTTCTCGAATTGCTTCAGGAACATGCCCAGTCTGCTGCCTTTTCCAATAATGGGGAAATAGTAATCATCGGTACAACTAGTGGCCGTTGGTTCGTCATGGATTCAGAAACCCGAGAAATGTATTCACAGCACCAAGATGGAAATGAGCCGATACAGGTATTTTTGATTTGTGTTTTACAATTGAAAATGATAAAGTTGTATTTTTAACAATCAAAAAGGTATTGAAAAAGAAATAATTTATAATCATTGCTATGTAAGCAAGCTTGATATTTGCAGTGGATATCAAATTCTATTATTTAATTTTCTTTTATCTCTTTCCCTGAATTTGATTATAAGTTTTTCATACACAGGTTCTCAGATTTTCTCCAAGTGGACAATATCTTGCTGTAGGCTCTAGGGATAACAACATCTATGTCTACCAAGTATCAGAAGATTGCCGCAAATACACTAGAATTGGTAGATGCCAGGTATGTTTATTCCCTTGTTTTAGCAACTACTTATAGATTGTCTCAGGATTAAGGAATTATGTTAGTATGATTTTTGTCTTTGAGGAAGAGTGAAAGTTCTGTCTCGCAATTTAACCATCATGAGGCTTCTCTTTTCATGCATACTAAAGGCTAAGACTAGAAAAGCCAGGTACCAAAGCATATCATCAGTGGTAAGCATCATACCTTATTACCCTTATTACAAGTGCATACAAGCTGAATGTGTCCCTTTGCAAATGCTTTTTTTGATATGGAGTGTGATGGTGTGTGTGGGAAGGTTTTGTGTTCACTGGTATTTTAGTGTTGTACGCTAATGGGATGTTTTTTTTTTCTCTCAATGGTAGATTTTCAAGGCTTATTTACTTATGCTTTATTGGTAAACCAGGCATGAAATTGGATTATTATTCTTTTCTTATTGGATTTACGATGTATATGTTGGAAAATATTGTAGAACTGTTACCTGTAAGTACATGTCTGTCCAGGGTTTCTTTGTAGATTAACCCTTTCGAATCTATTTTCAGGGTCACTCGAGTTTTGTGACTCATCTAGATTGGTCTGCTGACAGCCAGTTCCTGCAGTCAAATTCAGGCGATTATGAACTGCTATTCTGTAAGTGATTGCTTATATTTTATGCCTATTCTTACTATTACTGTATTTTTCAACCTATCTTTAATTAAATATAATGCATGTTTGCAGTTATATGAAAAAAAAAAAAAATGCAATTTCTGTCAGCTCACATTCAATATTCTTCCCTAGGGAATGCTGGCCTGTGCCGCCAAATTGTACAAACATCGCAGATGCGAGATGTGGAATGGGCAAGCAACACCTGCACTCTCAACTTCTCAACCCTAGGCATCTGGCCTGAGGGAGCTGATGGCACAGACATCAACACCTGTGCTAAAGCCAACCAGTCCTCATTGCTGGCTACTGGTGATGATTTTGGGAAAGTGAAGGTGTTTGCCTTCCCTGCTTCCAATCAAAAGGTAAGATTAGTCTTTGTTATACATATACTTTTTTTTTCATCTTACAAACACATGCATACGTCCATAAACACAGACATACATTTTTATATATAACATATGTATACTAATGAATACTTAAGAATAGGATATATTGATTGGGTTTTAGTTTTTTAGTTGATTGTAGGTAATAGCAAACAATGCATGGTTGTTTTTCCCAAATTATTATCACTATCTGCTGTAACACATTCCAAAAACTAGAACTCCAAACTAACAGACTAATTTAAATGTTAGAATGGTAGAACCAATGCTTCTCCAGCATCAGCCTGTTTCAGGTTTTCCTTCTTTTAGAGAAACTTTTGAAATGCAAAGTAAGAAATCCAAATGTTAGATTCATCAGCATTCTTAACATTCATAAGGGTATCCAACTGGGAGTGAAGGATCTTGTATTGAATAATATGTTAATAAAAGAAAGGATGTCAGTAAAAACCTTGGATCTTTATATATAATCAAATATATAATTTTTATTTAAGCACCAAACCTCTATACACATTAAAAAATTTCAGTTTAGTTCACAATGCCACCCTTATACTTGTATACACCCCTTCTCAAGAAAGAGGCTTTTATATAGTAAATATTTACAATGTCTTTATAAATGTTGCAAATCTTTGTCCATCAAATGACAACTTAAGTTACTTATTACCCTTTTTTCCAGGCACGATGCTATGAGTATGGCGGGCACAGCAGTCACGTAACAGCTGTCGGGTACTTGCACGACGACTCACGACTCATCTCCACTGGGGGTCGAGACACAGCCATCATGCAGTGGGTCGTTTCAGCTGCTTCTTCTTCTCCCTCCTCCTCCTCCTCACACCGCTGAAGGAGACAGGAAGAAATAGAGAAGGAGAAGTGTGACCTGTGAAATAGAATCTGAAAAGTGGCTTCTTCGTGCGCAGTGCAGACGACTCTTATTTACAGATAATTTTTTTAAAGACATTTTTAAAGCCTTTTGCTAATACATCTTTTACGGTTGTGTATTACTTTACAGTTTATTGAATTTTTATAGCTATTGGATGTTGACCTGTATTTAAACATTAATCATTTTTTAAAACTAAGTAACAGAAGCTGCTTGGGTTAAAATGTGCTTTTATTTTATGAAAAGGATCATAGATGGATGAATGAAAGAGTATTTAAAAATAAATAGCTTAACTAAGTCCAACCTGTGAACTTGATTGATTAATCAGAGGATTTGGTTGTGAAGAAGAAAAAATCAGATGGTGCTGGATGATGAAGTGGTGTTCTTTGTGTAACAAAGAAGTATTTGAATAGATGGAAAGGGATATCTTGATCATCTCTCTCCTTTTTTTTATCCCTCCTTGTTATATATCATGTCCTCTTATTTCTTGTGCTAGTGGTGTTGAGAAAGGTACTGGTCATGTCTTAGTCTTCCTAATTAAGCAGACTGAAACAAGTAAGAATGAAGTGATGTAGTTTAGCACATAATCTTTCTATGTTGTTTTGTTATGATTGAAGACTTTGTTGAAAATAATTTTTACCTCTTGTATGCCCTTTCTTCGACATTTATCTTACATATTTAGATTCTACATATTTGGCTCCCTGAGGGACATCATTTTCTTCAAGGAAATTTTATCTGTATTTCCAGCTATGTTCATTATGCTGATAATGTCACAATCATTATGTCCATATTACAGATTTTTTCTGTGAGTGGGAGATATTGGTAATATTTTTTTGATAGGAGTGAGGAGATAGCGTTCAGGCTGGATATGCAAAGTCTTCTAAATGATCTGTGCTTCCTGAAGTATTATTTGGTTATTTGTATATTATGGTCAGCCAGGCATAACCAGATAAATATTGTAAGGTTAAATATGGAAGATATTTTTATATATACACACATGGTTGACTGATTTTCCTCTAGTTTGTTTTATATGAGAATGCATCCCAAGACCTGGAAGTCCAAGCATGTCACAGTGAATGAATCAGTCAACATACAACATTCAAATGACATGTACCACTAATGGGGATGACAGGTTTACGGTGGTGGCAACAAACATCACAAAACTTTTAACTAAAGTAAGCAGTGAAAGTTTTAATCATGTTTGCTCTTATGCAACATGATGTACAGTCATCTGAATTTTTAAACTGACGTTTATATACATATGGATTATATTCTCAACACATCTCAGAAGGACCAGTCCCAAAATGATCATTCATATTTGAAATAGACATTTAAATGAAGCACAGCAGATCTTGAATATATGAGTGTATATCTTTTCGATGAAGGCTGCAAAGTCTTTTCTTTTCACGTTTAGTCCATTTCAGTTTTGCTAATGTGTCATGCTTATAATTAGATGAAATAGGAAGAAAGTATATTTTTCTTGAATTAGTGAACTTTGACAAATAAAAAAAGAACAAAAAAAATTAGTAGAGTAGCTAGTGAGTATTAAGTTGAGCTAATCCCATCTCCATTAAAACAATGTCATGTATGCATATTTCATTTTATGTTTTGTATATGAATTGGTTTTCATCTTTCATCATTCATTCAAAGCACTTCTATATTAAAAAGAGTGATTACAAATTATAAACAAATCATGTAAGTAGGATTTATGGTTCAAAATGTCCTTTTTTAATTGATATTTTGCACCTCATTCTTTCCACCGTTGTTTATTAAGGAATGCACAATACTAGAGATCATAACTAATTTCTGTATAACTATCATAAATTTTATTATGTCATTATTTGTGTTGTAAATATTGCACTTCCTTCCCATCAACCAAAGTTTGAATAAATCTGTAACTGTAGTTGATGTATCAATTTCCTACACTCTTTACTATGCAATTTTAGCAGACTGAGTACACATCAGTTTTATTATATATGTATTAGGCACATATGCATATGTAAAGCCTCTGTAAACTTATTAGCACCTTACTGTCACTGTATGTCCAGAATTATCTTGTTATATTAGAGGCATATATTGGTTTATATAATTTTTTTGTGTGTGTGTGTGTGTGTGTGTGTGTGTGTGTGTGTGTGTGTGTGTGTGTGTGTGTGTGTGTGTGTGTGTGTGTGTGTGTGTGTGTGTGTGTGTGTGAGTGAGTGTGTGTGTGTGTGTGTGTGTGTGTGTGTGTGTGTGTGTGTGTGTGTGTGTGTGTGTGTGTGTGTGTGTGTGTGTGTGTGTGTGTGTGTGTGTGTGTGTGTGTGTGTGTGTGTGTGTGTGTGTGTGTGTGTACGCGCGTGCCTAATATACATACACATATGTATGGTTATACAGTATAAATATATTTATGTATATATGGGGTGTGTGAAAAAAATAACCAAAGCCTTTTGTCAGAAAGCTGAACAAGGAGGAACAGAAATAATACTGCATTTAACCTAATCATGACAGGAGCCCCTCATGCTATACCAAACAACTTGTCGGGGTGCATTCAGTGTCAGCCTCTTGAGGGAAATATCAGAAACAAGGAAAAAATAAAATAATCATAATCTTTATGGTTTGGGCTGCTACATAAATAGTTTTTTTAGGCAATGAAGGCAAAGAGAGGCTTTAAGCCTACTTTTGATTAGCTATTTCTTCAGAACAATTGCAGCCAGGGCTAAACAAGCATACAAATATTTAGCATGCATAACTTAGAGTAGGCTCTACCAAGCTTGAAGAAAAGATGAGGGATAGTCAGGATGTTATATGGCTGAAACTGTTAGAAATAGATAGGTAATGCTCTTTTTCTATCCAAGAGATATGGTAAGAAGGTAAAGGCAATCATGTCTTAATAATTCCATGAATAAAGGAGAGAAAAAATAAAGAGAAAATCTACTTTGGGAAAGTTTAAATCACAAAGAAAGCATTTTCAATTTGCCAAATCTATTTCCTGGCCTGAGATGGTCTACTGGAAAGATTGGTTAAAAATCTAGTCAGGTACATAACATAGAAAAAAGCACATAGGTAAAGACCAGAAGAATGTTGATCAAGTACATATAATGCATTTCGGCTAAGCATTTCCACTAAGCTAGCATCTCGCTTCAGAGTATTGATCAGGCTGGTATATTAATACAAATATACAACACTAATTTGGAGCTAAAGAGAGAAGGACTGACCTAAGCTGAGGTGACCACAGTCAACCATGCAGGGTCCCACTTCACCGAAATTTCACAAGCTAGATAGCTCCAGCCTTGAGTGTGGCAACCTGATCAACAAGCAAAATGTGAATCCGATATCAACCTTGGGAACAAGGAACAAGAAGAGTATTGCTAAAACCATTGATCTGCAGTTTATGAATGGAGTCCAGGCAATGGCACTCTGATTCGTGTGGAAATAAGGAAAGAAAAATCACTCGGTGTAAATTCACATCTTGGCCGTTAAATACACATCTTACAGTAGAAGCAGCAATAAAGATGAAGTGGTGAAATATCAGGTTTACTGACTGACTACATGTATTAATAACCGCGGAAAAATCATGGATACACTACCCTTGCCTCTTAACAGAACAGAAGTTCTTCACTATACATGATCAGAACCTTACATAGTGAAAACGAAAACATACATGGGTATATCGAAACAAAGAAATGTTTCAGATTAAACTACAATCTTACCAAGAATAAGAGGAATATATGTACTCCTAATATATCGCTTAGACCACAGGAGTGTCGCTGTGTGTTTTTTTCTATTCTGTTGGTATCTGGTAATTTCGAAAAGAAGTACATATATTAATAATAATTAACCGGCGAGATCGCTGATTGACAAGTCAAGTGGCCGCGTGGGGGCCAACAGTAGGGAAGAGGCAACATGAAGTATAAATATCTTATGTTTAAAGGAGCTACCATTCTTCTTTATTTGTGTTTGTTTCGGTAGATGAGATTCTCAAAGTTAGGTTGTGGCTGCTTTTCATGTATGGTTCTGGTTAAAAGAGGTAGAGGAGTCTGTTATTTGTGTCATTTAGCCAGAGGAGCGAATGAATCAGTGAAGCGTCACGAGTCTAAAGCTCATCTCGTTCTTGACGCTTGCACTCGCACGGCTTTGATATGAGCAAGGGGATCATCAAGAGGAGGCTGGGAAGATAGGAGTAAATTGAAAGAGGCGTCTGCACAAAGGATGTTCGACGCATATGGAAGGCCGAAGAGCATGCGGTGGATGTATTTGCTAGTGAAATGAGGTTAGTGGAATTAGGTGGATGCAGTGAAGGTTGAGAGAGAGCTATAAAACTAGCGATTATAACCGGCTTTCCAGATAGGATGTCGATGTTGTTACAGTAGATATAGGACGTTGAATTAATAGGTGTGAATAATTTACTTGATAGAATCAGAATTCTGTCTGCAAGGAGAGAAGGAAGTAGCTACTTTGGTTGCTGCAGGAGGATCAGCAGGAGCTGTGGATGGATGGGCCTCAGGACAATTTGAGTTCCCTGCCAGTTGTGGCAAGTACTAGTAGAGGAAATAAGGACAAAGGCACTAGTGGCTTTTCTGATTGTTTGACTAGTGTTATCAATCTACATGATGTTGAATATATGAGGGAGATCCGCGTGGCAGTCATTAGAAGAAAGTGTGAGCGTCACTTGTGAGTGCAAATCAGAGCCTCTGAAATCACAAGATCAGAAAGTTGGAAGATATAATTGAAAGATGGTATCAAAGAGGTAATAGGAATGGATGTGATCAGCTAAGTGGGTAAAGTGAAGTTTGGAACAGGGAAAGTGGAGTTTGTGGAGGTACCGTATACAGTTGCCACGATGAAGGCTGAATTACACCATGGCAGTGAGGTTAGAAGAACGAATTGCAAAGGGCATCTGAAACTAAGACGTCCTGAGGTGACGGCAAATAAAGGTTGTGAAGCATTGTTTGGAAACTCCGAGTCGAGAGATGAGTGGTTTATTGCTGAAATTAGTACATGTACTCTGAGAAAACAAGGTAGATGCTCTAACCAGAGTGAGAAAGAATTGTCTCCGTGTACTAGAGGGTAAAAGAGAAGGAAAGGCCAAAGCGAGTCGCTATTGATGTAAAGCCTCAGTCACAACCGCACGCACGGATTTTTTAATCGTGCGACTGCGTTTTATTGCCTAAGGTGAGAGTCGTAGAGGAAGTGGAGGCAAAAAATGTAGCGGTAAATTCGTAAGGCAGGAGTAAAAGCGACGTAATCGTGACGGGCTGCCCTTGAGAGTGACGTAAGAAGCTCGCATCAACACTCGCGTTTTGGTACGTTCATACCTCGTAGTGGTAGTAAGGAGGAAGAACGGCAGTCTTGCGGCAGCTGCACGACAGACACACTTACGATATATGAGCAGAAAGGACTGCACGGTGAAAATGCGGTGCACATGCGTTACTCTTACATCCCTCGCAATGTCAACGCTCGCTTGGACGCAATTGCCGTCCGTCCTTTGTCGATTTTAGGTGTTAAATGAACGCATATAAAGACAGAATGTGCTTCACCATCATCATAATAATAATGATAAAAACAATAATAACAATTACAATGACCCTGATTATAAACCAAAACCGGCTCTTCAACCTTCATCTCCTATCCCAAAAGAGCCATTCATATGTTCCTCAGCACTCCATTTCTTCAGTCCCTCTGGCAATGGGGTAGGCCTATGGGAGCCATGTGCCAGACTTCAGATCCGAGTCTTTGTGTGTGGGAGGGGGGGGGGGCTAAAGAAAGTGTGAGTGTAAGAGGTAAGTATGCGTATTACTTTCATAAGTGAGGGAGAGATGTATTCCTTTCATGAGTGAGGGAGATGTATATCCCTTTCGATGAGGGAGAGGGAGACGTGTTTTCTTTTAAGAGTGAGGGAGAGACATCAAAGTTTCTTTCATGAGCGAGAGACATGCACTTCCTTTCATGAGTGAGGGAGAGACACGTGTTTCCTTTCATGAGTGAGAAGAGACATGTGTGTTCCTTCGTGAGTGAGGGAGAGACGTGTGTTCCCTTCGTGTGTGAGGAGAGAGAATGTGCTTCCTTCATGAGTAGTTATGAGAGAAATGTGCTCTTTTGAGTGAAGAGTGAACGCGCGGGTGGTCACCTTTCTTACTCAGCTGCGGGTTGTTTTTTTGTACGTTGTGGGACCCGTCTTAGTCCACTCGCGACGGCGACTTGAACAACGGTTTTATTTTACGAAAAACAAAAAAACAACAAATGGACGTGTCCTTGCGTCGGAGCAAGGCACGGCCATGGCTCCTTTCTGGAAGTTGTAGAGTTTTTTTGTGCAAGATCAAAAACCATCGTACGTGCTTATGCGTCTGCGGGAATCAAAATTTCGCAAGAACCTACGTCCGTGAGTTCCTTGATTTTTTTTGTTTTTTTTTTCCGTTGAAATATCGTAGAGTGGAAGTACGGCCGGTTGTGAGCGAGGCTTAACACATAGGCAGGATTGTATTTTCTAAAGTGATTGTAGATCTGGGCGATTGGCTATTTTGGAAACTACTGAGAACAGAAAATACGGAAACGATCGCAAGAGCTCGAATGTTTTTTTCTATTTTACAAAGGCCCAGCTGATGAAGTGTTGATGATTTGATGATTAACAGTACCGTATTTCATTCTCAAGAAATATAACATACTATAAACATAGTGTTATTTCAATTTCCATGAAATGAAATGCAACCAAGTCATGCAAAATGCTTTTTTTTTGGCAATGATGTACACTGTACCTGTTTTCTACTTCAAAACAAAAAGCGTCACTTCCATACCTACGAATGTAACACTGGAATTCATAACGAATATCGAGAGGAAGACGGAAACAATGGTGGATGATTATGCTTATAAAGTTGATAAACAAAGGGATACCGTGACCCCCTTCTGATGCATAAGGAGGGGAAGATGTGGATATGTGCTTGAGGAGAAATCCACAGTCACTGCCATCCACCGCAAAGCACTGAAGAATGTATAGAACATCAAGTAAAGAGCAGAGGATTCTAAGGAAGCATTATCGTTCATAAGTGCACGTGTGGCTACCCTCTCGACGTTGCCCTTTCGAAAAGAGATCGACAAGCAACTCGTCAGAAATGTCAAAAAAATAATAATAATAAATAAATAAATAAATAATCGGCCTGGAAGCATACGATTGGGTCGATGTGGGAGTGGAACAAGTATAAGCTAGGGAACGATAGACGAAATCTCATTATCAACTACGAGGACTTTTTGAAGACTGTTGCTCACAATCTCTATGCTATAATTTGTTCCGGCTGACTGAATATATTTAATTCAATTTAAATCTTTGAATAAATGTCCTTAATTACATATTGACAAAATACCTTCCCTTACTGCGAGATGAAAATTGCCTCTTTTAAAGTCATTTGTGCTTATTTGATGATATTTCGATTTGGAATAATGTTTATCGGCCATGTTGCCGTTCAGTCACGTGGTTGTCGGCGATCTAACTAGAAGTCGCTACAAAATCGGAAAGGGATATATGGAACTAAGCGAAGAATGTCCTTAACTTTATAAAGAAGGAACGAACATGAACAACGTCTCAGTCTACGGTCACGATCTTGTGCCATATCGTGTGGAGCAAATGGAACGACTACATCATGCACAAGTTAGAATTCGGTTTACTGGTTAATGACAGGAAAAAAGCGAGTAGATATAATAGTAAACAGTAGAATGCAGAAAATAAAATACCAGAGCAAAAGAAAATACAGTTAGAGAGTCTTTGTAAGATACATATTGGAAAAGAAAATGGGATAAATCAAAATTGAATGTTGAGTTAATGTAGACAGTGAATGTAGAGTCCCACATTCAATTAAAGAAGGCAGATGCAGGCTGACAACCGAGTACTAAATACTGACAACACCAATGCACAATCTTCAAGGATCTAGACCACATACCTTCAAGGAATGTCTGACAGCTTGGGCGGCCGAGTGGAAGTCCTTAGCGGCGGCAGCACGTGGGGTCTCCGAGGCACGGTTTCCACAGGGCTGAATCTGTAGTCTCCCGGGAACATGGGCGGCGCCAAGGAGACACTGCGAGGACCTGCCGTTGAAGGGCGCATGGGGCTTGTGGGACTCGTGACTTCTTCAGGTGCTTGCGGCTCCAAGGACGAGACCAGTTTCGGGAGGGAGGCGCGGCGATTCACGTGGGAAGGAGGGTAGTAGAAGTCGGGGGAGGGAAGTTCCTCGGCTGTGATGGCTATTTGGCCTGGGATCTCGGTTTGGGGGCTGGAAGAGACGACCGGTTTTAGGGAAGGTTTGCTGATTTATTGCAATTGGGCGAGATCGGCAGAAAAAAATGTGGCAAGTATTGTGTGTTAAGATATATATACTTTCTCTCATTTCTCTCTGTCTCTGTCTGTCTGTCTCTGTCTCTCTCTCTGTCTCTCTGTCTCTCTCTCTCTCTCTCTCTCTCTCTCTCTCTCTCTCTCTCTCTCTCTCTCTCTCTCTCTCTCTCTCTCTCTCTCTCTCTCTTCTCTCTCTCTCTCTCTCTCTCTCTCTCTCTTCTCTCTCTCTCTCTCTCTCTCTCTCTCTCTTCTCTCTCTCTCTCCTCTCTCTCTCTCTCTCTCTCTCTCCTCTCTTCTCTCTTTCTCTCTTCTCTCTCTCTCTCTCTCTCTCTCTCTTTTATCTTCTCCTCTCTTCTTATCTCTCTCTCTCCTCTTTCTCTCTCTCTCTCTTTTATCTCTCTCTCTCTTCTCTCTTCTCTTTATCTCTCTCTCTCTCTTTTATTCTTCTCTCTCCTCTTTCTCTCTCTCTTCTCTCTCTCTCTCTCTCCTCTCTCCTCTCTCTCTCTCTCTCTCTCTCTCTCTCTTCTCTCTCTCTCTTTCTCTCTCTCTATCTCTCTTCTCTCTCTCTCTCTCTGCTCTTCTCTCTCTCTCTTCTCTCTCTCTCTCTCTCTCTCTCTCTCTCTCTCGTCTCTCTCTTATCTCTCTCTCTCTCTATCTCTCTCTTTATCTCTTCTCTTTATCTCTCTCTCCCTCCCTTTCTCTCTTCTCTTCTCTCTCTCTCTTCTCCCTCCTCTCTCTCTCTCTCTCTCTCGTCTCTCTCTCTCTCTCTCTCTCTCTCTCTCTTCTCGTCTTATCTCTCTCTCTTTTTTATCTCTCTCTCTTCTTCTTTATCTCTCTCTTCTCTTTATTCTCTCTCTCTCTTATCTCCTCTCTCTCTTTTCTTCTGCTCTCTTTATCATCTCTCTCTCTCTTTATCTCCTCTCTCTCTTTATCTCTCTCTTCTCTTTTAATCTCTCCCTCTCTTTATTCTCTCTTTATCCTTCTCCTCATTCCCTCCCCCGATCTTCTCCTTTCTCTCTCTCTCTCTCTCCCATTCTCTCCTCTCTCCTTCTCTTCTCTCTCTCTCTCTCCTCTCTCTCCTCTCTCTCTTCTCTCTCTTCCTTTATCTCTCTCTCTCTTATCTCTCTCTCGCTCTCTTTATCTCTCTCTCTTCTCCCTCTCCTCTCTCTCTCCCTCTCCCCCTCCCTCTCGTTCTCTCTCTCTTCTTCTCTTCTCTCGTCTCTCTCTCTCTCTCTCTCTCTCCTCTCTCCCTCTCTCTCTCTCCTCTCTCTCTCTCTCTTTCTCTCTCTCTCTCTCCTCTCTCCTCTCTCCTCTCCCTCTCTCCTCCTCCCTCTCCCTCTCCCTCGTCCCTCTCTCCCTCTCCCTCTCCTCTCCTGTCTCTCTCCCTCTCGTCTCTCTCCCTCCCTCCCTTTTCACCCACTTTCTTACCCATATGACTGGTTGCCTTGACTTGCTGTTGAAGGACGAGTCACGTGATTGCGTTGTGTTGTGGCCTGATTCTTGGTTGAGTAAGATTCTGCTGGCGAGGTCACCACGGTTGTTCTGGAGCAGTATCTATAATAACAACTTTGCAGAATGAATAAAGTTTCGTGTTTGCGCCTTTACTGATTGGTGGAAAGTTACATGTCACGAATAGGAGTAAGAAGTTATACGTGCCGGCGTTGAAATGACTTTTTCATGTCACCTGGTGTTTTGTGAATCATATTTGGACGAAAGAATGAAAAAAGGAAGGAAAAGACTTGTCACGGTATAACTATCAAGATCATGCTATAACTCCAACATTAAGAATAGCTTATTTTATACAACAAGAAAGAGAAAAATAAAGATAAATATGAAAAAAGGGGACAATATATTTATTTTATACAACAAGGGACATATAGAATTAAGATGATTGTGAAAAAAGGGGAAAAATACATACATATATTCACTGTATACTGTAATTGTGTACAAAGATTTTGGGATCTGATAGAAAGTAATGGTTGACCTTTTAACACACATATCTGACATACACTTTCCCCTTCTTCTTGCTAGACAATAATTCAAAACTATCAACCAACACACCTTACGAGAAGTCTTATCAAGACGATCAGCAGCAGGACCAGAAATACAGCCAAGCCATACAGCAGTAGCAAAGTGAAGTTGAAGAATTCGCAGTCACACCTGTTGCCGGTTTCACTGTAGGTGCAGTCGGACCTGAGGAAGGGGAAAGGAGAGAGTTAAGAGGTTGCAGTGTTGCATGCAAGGTAGGATCTTGATGGGTCTTTCTTGTCCAAGGTAAAGTAGTCGTTTCATAAGCAGGTCTTGGTGAAGATCTGACTAAGCATTATAATTTACGAATAGTTTGCTAGATCTGACTATATATTGTTTCTTGTGCAAAATCCACGCAGTAGATTGCGCAATAACAATAAGATACATAACAGATTATGACAGAATTATATGGATTACTGCAACACAGCAAATTGCGTAATAAAAAAGAGATTTATATTATTAGATTATGACAGAATTATATGGATTACTGCAATATTTAATATCTATTCAATATGCTATAATAATCTGAACAATGTTAGTAAGCTTGATACTGTTAATGTTATTATTATCATAACGATAACCGTTTCCATTATGATCCTAAAATATATATCGTAAAGATCAAGTGATAATATTATTATAATTACATATATACAATGATATTCAAATCATCATATTTTCAGTTACAACAAGGCACGCACGTACGCACAACCACGCACACACACACACACATACATAATATATATATATATATATATAATATATATATATATATATATATATATATATATATAATATATATATATATAATATATATATATATATATATATATATATATATTATATATATATCTGTGTGTGTGTGTGTGTGTGTTTGTGTGTGTGTGTGTGTGTGTGGAGGAAGAAAGAAGAGAAAAACAGAACGAGAACGAAACAGGCACAGTCTCACGGCGAAAGCACCGGCCACGTACTCGGGGCAGATGCACGTGCTGTTCGTGCACGTGAGGTCGCCCCGCACTTGGCCCAGGGGTCCCGCGCGTCCCGTGGGCCCTGCTGCTGTTGTCGTGCAGGTCGGGGAGTCGTCTTCCTTCGTTGGGACGACCAGAGAAGGGGGAGGAGAGGACGTTGGGCTGAGGAGGAGAAGTTAAGCATGTCAGTTGGTGTGGTTTGCATGGTGGGGATTGCATACGAATAACTAGGGAGGGGGAGAGAGAGAGAGGGATGAAGGGAGGGAGGGAGGGAGGGAGGGAGAGAGAGAGAGAGAGAGGGAGAGAGAGAGAGAGAGAGAGAGAGAGGGGGGAGGGAGGGAGGGAGGAAGAGAGGGAAAGAGGGAGAGAGAGGGAGGGAGGGAGAGAGGGAGAAAGAGAGAGAGAGGGGGAGAGAGGGAGAGAGAGAGAGAGAGAGAGAGAGAATGGGGAGGAGAGGAGGTTGGGCTGAGGAAGAGAAGTTAAGCATGTCAGTTATGTTTGGTTACTGTTTAACCAATTTAGTTATATATTTTTTGCATTGGTGTGGTTAGCACGGTGGGGATTGCAAACGAATAACTAGGAGAGAGAGAGAGAGAGAGAGAGAGATTCTTTTTTTGAGTCTCTAAAAGACAGTTTTGGACCTCCTCAAACTATATTCTTAATATCCTTTCCTGGTAACTGACTTCCCAATTTTCATTTTCATAGCAAAGCATAATTCTTTATCACTATTCCACTGGGGCAGGACATTTGGCTGAATCAACCTTTCATCTTGGACTGTTCACTGTTCATCCTGACGGGTGCCTGTTCGCCCATGATGGTGATGTCACATTCTGTTCCTGGGAAAGCGCATGTGATGTCCTCAGACTGCTGGGGGCTAATCAAGCCAGGAAATGGAGGGCTACAGAGCTTCAGTCTCTCGAACGTACAAACATGCCTTACGCGAAATGCCTCATCTTTTTCTGAGAGATAAAAGAGGTTCTTTTTGCAGAATAATGCACTTCGGAGAGGGATGTACTCTGCTGTGGATTTTCATTTTATCAGCATTTCGGGGAAAATAATTCTGAAGCTAACGGATCACGGGTTTATTTATTTATTAATATTTTTTTTTATGGTGTTTTGCTCGTCGCTGGGAGAACTTGAGCTGTGAAACCTACTTATCGTCATTTCTTGGATTATATGTTGAATATGGATAAGAGGCATAAACTGCCCTTTTGTTGCTGATGTTTTGTATACGTGGGAGTCTCACGTACAAGAATCCCATGTGTAGTTTATGTATGCATATCCGATGTCACTGAAAGTTGGCACCAGTAGATTGGAAAGATATTGACGTGTATTACTGTCAGTAATGAAACTGGAAATATCACTGCATAACTTTAATGACTGGTTCTTCGAAAGGTAAATGGGCACATATATTACTTAAAACGATGAAATATTGAATAGATGCAAGTCTAGGGCTTGGATTGGCTGATCTGTAACGTTTAGGAGAAGCGAAGTGGGGTATGAGAGAGAAAAAATAGAAGGATGAAAAAGGAGAATGGAGTACTTCAAAATAATAAGATAAAACTAAAGAGTCACAAGAAAAACTGCAGTAAAGTAGGAAATTAAGGGCACAAAAGCGAAAGGAAGTATAGATACAATTAAATAGGGGGAAGGGATGAAAGCAATCATTAAAAAAGGAAAAAAAAGAAGAAAAAGCATCACGTACCCTGCTCTGCAAATACAGTTGAGACAGACGTTTGGTGGTCTGCAGGAGAGAGGAGCTAAGCAACAGAATCCTTTTCGAGCGAAGTTGTTCTCTGGAAAAAATGGGATACGTGCTTAGATATGATTATAAGTATAAATGTAAGTGCCTATTTATATTTATATCCATGTCTATCTATAAGTAATTCAGCAACTGCGGAGAACATCAGGGGATTATACTAGGGTGTTACAACTACCATATAACTACTGCAAGAAATAGTTTGGCTCTAAATATAAGGAATCAGATTCTCATGTTTTTATTGGTCAAACAGTTGGCATCACTATCGGTAAATAGTCAAGGAAACGGGCATAAGGTCACAGTCATTTGAGTAAGTGCTTGCTAAATTTTTAAACATTGGTCCATGGTGTTTCAGACTGTAAAATCGAAGAGGGTTATCCATTTTGATTTTACCGTGTCTGTGTTTGTGTTCATGGAAGGATTGAAAAAGGTTGAAAAGGGTCCCACAATAATTACAGGGTCGTGTTGTTATTGATCTGCTTAGCCAAGGTATCCATCCTCTTCAATAGACGTTATAGTAGGAAGAAAAATTGGAGTGTACTGGATTAGCAGCTGATTCTCAGAAGAATGCTGTGGCTAGCCGTTCCATGGATGCATAGTCTGCATTTCATCGTTCTCTTAGAGATACATGTTCCATAATGATTGTATCTATAACATCAGTGAACGGTAATCGGCCACCTGCTCCGTCCGTTTCCATGTTTGCATCTTATTCTTACCTCATGTTTCGTTTACTCAGGGTCCCTTTTACAGTCACGTGGATATTCTTCTAGTGAGTAAATACTCTCATTTATTTGTCCTCCTAAAGGCAGACCGAGAACGCAAGGGCTATCAATGCTCACATAAGCACAGAGGCTTGGAGTGTAGAAGGGACGCTCGCAGCAAGTCGGGAAGATCCATTTGTGTTGGATATCACTATTTCCATGTGTCTACGCTCCTCTGAGAAGGGGTGGGCGGCCGAGTCGATAATATTGATGGCATGAAAAGGGAAGCTCAGCGAGTTTTATTAAAAGAATGTACTTATCTTTCATCATTATTATTAATATAGTGTTGATTCAGTGCATTGTTTACGTCATGCTTGTGTCCTCTAATTATCTTTTAGTGTCTCGACTCTTCTCTCGAGTAAGGCTCAACTTTGGTACTATTTACTTAGGATACGATACTATACATTTTTTTAAATGTCACGAACGTACATTCGTTTAGGCGTTCAGCACAAGAAGGGACGCACATTCTGTTCCGAGTCTAAGGTCAAGGGACGTTTATGATTGACAGACAAGATGCTGAACAGCTTGCATCGCGTCTCCTGAACCTTTTAAAAATGGCGTGAGCGTCCCTTCCTTTACGCGGGTCTTGGGTGCTCTGTTGCACGTGGTCCTGCACTCGTCCGCTGTACAAGGTTTTAGTGACCTATTCCGACATCATGAAGCAATATGCAAAAATCAACAGCCTGAAGAGTTGAAGAATCTGTTTCTGCAATCCAGGTGTTTCGCCCCCGAGAACGAATAGCATGTCAAGTTGCGCTGTGAAACAACTTACACTAAAACGAACAAACAAAACCTATGGTAGTCTAAAGGTAACTCTAGCGTATGTGCCGGCTAAGTTCTTTCAGTAAATATATCAGGATTTTGAATAGCTTGTGTTGCCGCCACTGAGCAGTAAGTATATACCTGCATCACTGAGCAATAGCTATATACCTAAGTTATTGCGCAGTAAGTATATACCTACGCAAACCGACCTTGCCGTACGCCCTTAAACACGAGAAAAAAACTTTACGAACACGACATTCCAACAGGTGTAAGAAAAGGAGGAAGAACTTGAAGATTGACTGGTTGGTCGAAGTCTATTTTCTGAAACTAGAACAGTCATAAAGTACGACATTCCCACAGCGCGTTAGCCATTTGTCGCATCTTAACTGTGAGACTTTTTGAGATGCGTGACACGGTCAAGAGTTCTGTTCCTGCAGCTGCGATAGGGTCCTGAATTTCACTCCTTACCCAGACCCTGTCTCGTATATCGCATTACATAAACAATAATAATGTTGTTACTTGTGTTAATCAGAAAAAAAAAAAAACTTTCTGAGTCCCTTGAAGCCAAGATCATAAGATA
The DNA here is from genome assembly GCF_003789085.1 of Penaeus vannamei. Lineage (NCBI taxonomy): Eukaryota > Metazoa > Arthropoda > Malacostraca > Decapoda > Penaeidae > Penaeus > Penaeus vannamei. Next base: position 396,650 of record NW_020869318.1, on the reverse strand, counting down.
CTGAATTCATAAGCGGAATTCTACTTATTTTATCACTTCTTTATTATTTTTCATGAGGTGGTTGTAAGTAGTCTGATGATAAATAGATAATTAATCTCATTGGTATATGACCTCTCTCTCTCTATTCTATCTATCTCTCTATCTCTCTCTCCCCTCTCTCTCCTCTCCCTCCCCCCTCTCTCTCTCTCTCTCTCTCTCCTCTTCTCTCTCTCTCTCTCTCTCTCTCTCTCTCTCTCTCTCTCTCTCTCTCTGACACACGCACACACAATCAATCAATGAACTTCATAATTTACTAACCGGCTGCACTCTTCTCAGTTGTTCTCCGATTCGGCGATTCGTCAATTTCCAAATTAACGGATTCCAAAGTAGAAGAGCCAGGTGTTGATGAGTCCGTGGTACCAGAGCTGATACCGCCCTCAAAAACTGGTAGCTGGATGGTGGTGCTAGCTACTGTGGTTTCAGTGGTTGTACTTAGGGTCTTGGTCTTAATGGTGGTACTAGTAACTGGCGTGGTTTCAGTGGTGGTACTACTAGCTTTCGTGGTTTCACTAGCTTTACTATTAACTATTGTAGTCCCGATCGTTGGACTATTGAAGGCTAATGCACTGATTGTTGTTCTGATAAAAGGCGTGGATGTTGGAAGGGAGTTGTTGATGGTACTAGCAGTTACGTTGTCACTGACACCAATGGCATTTCTGGTATTTTTGAATGCTTCATCAGGATTTGTAAAGCTAGTTTTGTTGACAATATTTCTGTCAGCTGTACTGTTGAAGTCAACTGTAGGAGTAACAGTTGTGTTTTTGATACCTATGATGTCAATGTTATCATTGAGAGTTATGTTGTCAGCTGCTACAATACTAGTTGTGTTGTCAATTTCTATAATGTCAGTTGTGTTGTCAGTTTCTGCAATGTCAGTTGTCTTGTCAATTATTGCAGTGTCAGTTGTGTTGTCAGTTATTGCAATGTCAGTTGTGTTGTCAGTCTCTGCAGTGTCAGTTGTGTTATCAGTTTTTGCAATGTCAGTTTGTCAGTCAGTCAATTAGCAGTTGTCAGTTGTCAGCAAATCAGTAAAGTGGCAGTTAATTGCAAGTGTAGTCAGTTATTGCAATGTCAGTGGATTGTGTCAGTGTCAGTTGCATCAGTTTTTGCAATGGCAGTTGTGTTGTACTTATTGCCAGTTGAGTTGTCAGTTTGCAATGTCAGTGGTGTGTCAGCTTCTGCAATCAGTGAGTATTCAGTTGCAATATCAGTTGAGTTGTCAGGATATGCAATGTCAGTTGAGTACAGTTATGCAATGTCAGTTGTGTTGATCAGCTGCCCAATGTCAGATTGGTTGTCAGTTATGCAATGTCGTTTGTGTGTTAAAATGTCGAAGTGTGTTATTAGCATGCTAATGTCAGTTATTGCAATGTCATCGGTGTACAGTTGTTGCGCAAAGTCATGAGGTTGGATCAGTAATATTGCCAGTTGTGGGTGTGTTGTCACTATTGACAATGATCGATTATTTGTCAGTATGTTGCAATGTCAGTTGTGTTTCCAGCGTCGCAAATGTCAGTTGAGTGCAGTTAATTGCAATGTTCAGTTGTTTGCAGCTTCTGCAATGTCAGTAAGTTAGTCAGGTAATAAATTGACAATGTCGTATGTAGTTATTAATTAGCAAAGTCAATAGTGGAAATGTTAAATTGATTTGCAATGTCAGTTTGAGTTGTCCGTTATTGCAAATGTCAGTTGGTTGTCAGCTGTCTGCCAATTTCAGTGAAAGTTGTCAGGTAATTGCATGTCAGTAATCGATGTATAGTTGTACAATGTCAAGATAGATAAAAGTTGACAATTATTGCAATGTCAGTTGTGTGTCGACTTCTGCCAAATGTCCAATAGAAAAACATTTGTCAGATTATTGCCAATGTCAGTTGTAGTTGTCAGAACTTCTGCAATGTCAGTTGAGTTGTCAGTTATTGCAATGTCAGTTGTGTTAGTTATTGCAATGTCAGTTGAGTTGTCAGTTATTGCAATTCATTGAGCCAATTGCAAAAGTTGTCAGTTGTGTTTGTGGTCAATTCATAGAATTGCAATGTCAAATGTCAGGTTGTTATTGCAATGTCAGTATGTGTTGTCAGCTATGTCAGTTGAGTTGTCAGTTATGCATGTCAGTGTAGTTGTGTTATTTCAATGTCAGTTTGTGTGTAGTTCAGCAATTGTCAGTTATATGCAAGTGTCAGTTGTTGTTGTCAGCTTCTGCAATGTTCAGTTGAGTTGTCAAGAGTTATATTGCAGATGTCAGCGTGTGTTGTCAGTTATCTGTCTTCAGCTTCTGCAATGTCAGTTGAGTTGTTTTATTGCAATGTTCAGTTGTGTTGTCAGCTTCTGCAAATACAGTTAGAGTGTGGTCAGTTTATTGCAATGTTAGTGTGGTTGTTATTTATTGCAATGTCAGTTGTGTTGTCAGCTTCTGCAATGTCAGTTGAGTTGTCAGTTATGTGCCAAATTCAGTTGAGTTGTCACTTCTGCAATGTCGTTGTGAGTTGTCAGCTTCTGCAATGTCAGTTGAGTTGTCAGTTGTGTTGTCAGCTTCTGCAATGTCAGTTGAGTTGTCAGTTTTTGCAATATCAGTTGAGTGTCAGTTTTGCAATGTCAGTTGTGTTATCAGCTTCTGCAATGTCAATTGTGTCATCAGTTATTGCAATGTCAGTTGAGTTGTCAGCTTCTGCAATGTCAGTTGTATTGTCAATTATTGCAATGTCAGTTGAGTTGTCAGTTTATTGCAATGTCATTTGTGTTAGTTATTGCAATGTCAGTTGAGTTGTCAGTTATTGCAATGTCATTTGTAGTTATTGCAATGTCAGTTGAGTTGTCAGCTTCTGCAATGTCAGTTGTGTTAGTTATTGCAATGTCAGTTTTGTGTCAATAGTTGCAAATGTCAATTGTGTCATCAGTTATTGCAATGTCAGTTGAGTTGTCAGCTTCTGCAATGTCAGTTGTATCGTCAATTATTGCAATGTCAGTTGAGTTGTCAGTTATTGCAATGTCATTGTCAATGTCAGTTGAGTTGTCAGTTATTGCAATGTCAGTTGGTTGTCAGCTTCTGCAATGTCAGTTGAGTTGTCAGTATTGCAATGTCAGTGAGTTGTCAGTGATTGCAATGTCAGCTGAGTTGTCAGTTATTGCAATGTCAGCTGTGTTGTCAGTTATTGCAATATCAGTTGTGTTATCAGCTTCTTCAATGTCAGTTGAGTTGTCAGTGATTGCAATGTCAGTTGTGTTGTCAGTGATTGCAATGTCAGTTTTGTCGTCAGTTATTGCAATATCAGTTGAGTTATCAGTTTCTGCGATGTCAGTTATTGCAATGTCAGTTCTCTTGTCAGTTTCTACAATGTCAGTTTCTGAAGTGTCAGTTCTCTTGTCAGTTATTGCAATGTTAGTTATGTTGTCAATTTCTGCAATTTCATCTGTGTTTTCAGATTCTCCAATATCAGTTATGTTGTCAACAACACCGATGCCACTTGCTGCGTTATTTGTGTTGTCAGCTACGATGTCAGTTCTGTTGTCAAGAGCTGTAAAGTTGGCTACGTTGTCAATTGCGTTGACATATGTGTTGTCAATTGTTGTGTCATTTACTGCAAAGTAAATGTCAGTTGTGCTGTCAACTGTATTGTCAAAAAATATGTTCTCAAGATCGACGTCAGTTGTGGTGGAAATTTCTGCATTATCGGTTGTGTTTCCAGCTGCTACTGTGTCGAATGTGTTGTCAATATTTGTGTGGCCATCTTCTAATTCATTTGTGTTATCATCTGAGATGGCAGTTGTGTTAGCAGTAAAGTTAGTCACAGCATCGAGAGTTGTACTGTAATTGCTTGTGGATTCTCCAACTGTGTTATTAAGAAGTGTCCTACCAACGTCTTTTTCTTTGGAATCTGTCATATTGTTATTTCTGTTATTCCCAACATGATTTTCTCTCGCTTCGCCATTCTCGTTCCTAAAAAAGGTGTTGTCAAAAGTTGTGTTTTCAGCAGATATGTTGCCAACAGTTGTGCTTTGAGTTGTTGTCTCGGCACTTGAGTTCATTTCGATTCGGTTGGCTGTTTCAGGCTCCACCACATTGGTTTCAACGGACGCCTCAGTAACCACGGCGGTTGCAGGAACTGTGAAACCTGTTGAATGGTCCAATACTGACTGCCGCCGCGTCGTGTTACCGGCAGGAGTCGTATCAAACACTGGAGCTTCGGCGTGTGTGCTTTCTTCGGTTACGTTGGATTCGACGTCGGCTGTGAACACGTTTTCGATGTCAGATGACGTAAGGTTGGTGTGGGTCCCGCGGAATTTGATAACATCAGTGATATTAGCAGTCGTAGAGTCGATGTCGAGATCTTTTGAGCTACGGTTATTCTTGAGCACTGTGCCACCAACTGGCATTGAGTTAGCTGTAGAATTGTCACTATTTGTTGTGGTGACATCTACAGCATCGATGGTGTTCGTGTAAGTCTCTTCAGCGCTTTCTGTGGTGGTGTAAACATCAACGTTTCCAGCTTCAGTAAAGGTAGTACCATCTGTTATGGTAGCCCCTATAATACCATCTATTCCATATACTGTAGTATCCCCTACAATACCATCTATCGTAGTATCTCCTGTACTCGCACTCTCTAAATGCACAGCAGTAGAGGTTTCTATTTGGTTTTCAGTCTCTGTATCCGCAGCGGTGCCAGGATCACTTAAACCAGCATCTGTTACGGGATTCCTCGTTATCGTAGTAACAGCAGTGCTTATCTCAACAGTGGCTCCATAATTACCAGTGCCAACAGTTATACGGGTAAGATCAGAGGTCGTGCTTTTATCACCTGTGGCATCAGTAGTATTGTCAACTGTATCAGTGGTCCTCGTACCAATGTTATTAATAGGAACCGTACTAACTATTGCTGTATCGACGTCCTTAGTGCCTGTGATTGCCACATTAACCTCCGGCGCAGTAGTAGTCGTGGTACGGGTGGTTGCGACATGAACTGGCGTGGTACCGGCCGTCGTTGTATCAAGCGCTGTCGTATCAACGGTAGTAATGTTAACTGTTGTGGTACCAATCGTCGTGGTGGCTTTTGCAGAGGCAATAGTTGTGGTGTCATATATTTTCGTATCAGAAGTTGCACCGCCATCTGTATCAACCTCTGCTGTCACTGCAGTAGCGTCAACTACAG
>NW_020869318.1:361467-371467 GCF_003789085.1 Penaeus vannamei | reverse complement strand
TTCGTGAAGGGGCAATTTTATATCTTGTAAGATTTTTTTTTTGTGTAGGCCACTTTTTTTACCTTTTCTTTCTATTCACCTTCATTAAATTCATACATCCAGCAGTATACGGCATATATTTAGCACATTGGCACAGGATACACACACTGCCAACTGCGGCTTTAATCCGGTAGATTTAATTATACAGATGGCATCAAAAGTACTTTGTCACTGATCAAGAAGTCAGTTACTAAGCCTACATGATCTTACCACAAATTCTTGAGAAAGAAAGCTATTTCTGTTACTATTATTATGACTAGCATTATTTTTATCCTCTTTATCACTAATTAACAATAAAATCTTATTTAAAACCAAAGAATTCAAGGAATCACAAAATATATGAAATCAAGCATCTGAAGCTATCAGTCTGTGAAGAAAATTAATCAAGCAAAACCACAATTGACAATGTACACACCCTGAGCATCAGAGGTAGATGAAATGACACTGAGAGTGCTTTAAGATTATTTTATTAAAAAAATTGTTATAAATAAATAAGATGATCATAGTTCCTCACGCCTTTGAGCAAGTCTTAGGTTTTCCTGTAAGTTCTGCCATCCTCTGTGATTCTTGACATGGTCTACAGCTTTCTGCATCAGGCGCATGAACTCCTTAACGTTGAATTCATAATTAGTAAACTTCTCGTGGGCTCCTATGTCTGGGTGATGTCCCTGTGAAGTGCATTTTCTGGTATGAATTGTTTTTCCTTTTTTCTTTTTCTTACAGCAAAACTACATTGTAAACATTTGCTACTTGATATTTTTTTTAAAATACATATGATGTTTAGTATGATTTACAAAATAAAGTATTACTTTCTTATTCAGAATTAATATTGATATTATGTTAATACTATACTCCATTTTCTTTTATTGAGACAAAGATGCACTTGACAGGCTAATGATAACTGACAACAGATCAATGGGTTGGATAATGGAGAGTTTGGAGATAAGGAATATTTCAAATACAACAAATTTATTCAGTGTCTCATTTAGCCAATCATCTACCAAATTCTCAAATGCATTTACTCCTTTGCTGTTGTTGTTGCTGTTATCAATAATTATAATAGAAATAATTTAAAAATTTAGATTGATGATGATGATGATTCATGATGATTATTGATGATGATGATGATCTTTGATGATGATGATAAATTAATTATAGTAATAATAATAATAATAATAATAATAATAATAATAATAATAATAATAACAATAATAATAATAATAATAAATTATAATGATAATGATAAAAGTCATCATTATACCAATAAGAACAACACCAATAAAAAATAATAATAATAATAGAGATAATAATAATAATAATAATAATAATAATAATAATATAATAACAATAACAATAACAACAACAATAACAGCAACAACAACAACAATAATAAAAACTAATAATAATAACAATAACAGTATTAGCAATAGTCAATAAAGAATGCATTTTATGACCACAAAAAATATCATTGCTAGATATACTGTACCTCATCTTCAGGCTTGAGCTTTGTTTGATCTTCCCAAGTCAGGTATTTAATGCCTCGCAGACGAGCTAAATCCTGGTAGCAGTTTGCATCACCACAGTTGTATCTGAAATGAAAAATGAACACAACTTTTCATATCTCACCCTCTGTTTTTACCTTATTTAAAAAAAGTGTATCTTTGAAAATCAAAATTTCTAAAAGCATGTTTGATACACTTTATATTTCAACAAACATGCATTCTATACTACAAAAACTCTCCTCTCTTACATCTCAAAGAGTACAGCCCAGTCAGGTAGGAAGAGCAAATGCGTCAGTCCTGCGCCATGCATTCCGATGAAAATGTCTGTCCACTGATCCTGCCTCAGCTGCTGACGGAAATCCATCTGATGGCTGTACTCTGCCTGAAATAGATTTAGAATGCTGAGTGATAAAAGTGACCTGTGTATGCATACAGATGAGAGGGTTTACATATATATCCAAGGTCTTTTGTATTTATACATATATATATTTGTGAACCTCTATATTTTAAGCATGATCGTGTTTGTTTCATGATAGATTCTTTTATTCTTTATACATGTCAAATCTTTACCTTCCTAACATAGAATTCCTTGTTCTTTTCTAGTGCTCTAATGAGGGCAGGTTGATTCAAAATACGTCTGTATTTTGTATCCCTCACAAGGAATGTCACGTGTATTCTGCCATCACCTATGGACCTCTCGGGAATGTCCAATCGATGTAGAATGTGACGAGAAAATGCATGGAAAAGGCCGCTGTTTTCACAACCCCATATCTGAAAAAAAGCAAAAGTGATGAATATTACTGAAAGACAGAGGGATAAATAAACTATAATAACTGCAAATACCTGAAAACTTTCCCAATTAAAAAAAATATCAAATGCAATTTCCTAATACTTTTCCCAGTAAATAAATCCCACTATTTTCAATTTACCATAAGACCAGGTTCTGATAACAATTTCTAAATGGGCTTTACAGACAGAAAAAAAGGAAACAGAAGTATTTACACTATAAAAGAAATAATCTTACACTTCTGAGACCTTGGGTATAATTAGGGACTTATTTACATATTATCAAGTGAAGAAAGTACATACAATTGGAGTATTGTAATAGAGACCAAAGATCATCCTTGGCAGAAGTGGAAACATAACATTCTTGAAACACACTCTTCTTCCTGTGGGAATAAGAAAAAGAACACAATTTACTAAATCTTAAGAGAAAATAACTAAAATTACATTAATTTCTGAAACTCTTTAATCCACAGAAGTCCATTTACATAACAAAAATAAAATTTCTGAATCATAATTTCTAAATCTTAAAAAATAACTTTAGAAACTCTTCAAGAATCATTGATATCAACTACCTTTTACATCCTCCAGGTTCCATATCTTGTTCTTTGTAAAGGCATCAAAAGCTGCACCAAAATTGGACCGGTAAGTATAGGTTGTCCAAAGTAGAATCTGTGGGTGTGAGATAACTCATCATTGGAAAGGATTGCTACATCTCTCCACTAGTCCTAGATTAACTAGTAGATAATATGAGTGTGTACTTATGGTAAAAACAAAAGGAAAGAGCAATGAGAATTACCAAAGTCCATCCAATACACTGGTCTTCAGGCAATAATGCTTGAAAGAATTGCTGAATTAGGTTCATGTGCAGCATCAAAGAATATTATAATAAAACACAGGTCATGTTTAATTTTAGCAATTTTTGGATGAATTATGGCCCCTTTTCTATCTAAATTTTGGGACCAAGTCTATGGAATGGACTAAAGCATTATAGTTGTAGTCATTCAATCATTAGGACATCCAGATTTGGAGAAAGACCTCACAACATATTCCAAGTTTTTTTTATTGCTCAAGCTTAATTTAGGACACCTATCATCTAACACCTAGATATGATGAAAGAACACCACTAGAAAGACAAAAAAGCTATGTGGTTTAGTTACTCATGTCACATATATCCATATCAGAATGTACTTGGCCTAGAATAATTGTGTATTAAAGCTGCCCATTTTTTTCATATCCTCTTTGTACATAAAGTTCTGAAGTTTGTCATACTTTATAGGTTAATATAACAGTCCTCCACAATATTATCTGTTGAATGCATATAACTGTCACCAAAAAGACATATAAATGTGAAAGAGGCTATTGCTGACAAATGACCATCCTTGAAAAGAAGGAATTAAGAATGGAAGACCAACATAAAGGAAATGAGAGGATGGAAGGGGGAAGGATTGGAATTAGAAATATAATTTTAACAAGCACATGGTTTATAAAACAATGGGCCTTTTCAAATACTAAAATCAAAGCAAGGTGACAGCCTACAGTACTGGGCTCAGTTATACAAAAAAGCAGAATGCATGTGCTATCTACAACATAAGACAGTCAAACAGGATTTATATATGGAAGCTCACAATGAGCTTAACCCCAAGCCGCCAGGCAAGGCATGTACATACATGCCTTTGCCCATTGTGTGTGTTGAATTTAGCAATTGTTTTTACATATAGATGGCTCCACAAGTCACCAATGAGTCAATTACGCAAACTACGTCTCACCTGTTTACCCTTTTCCTTGATTTTCAATATTTTCTATTATTTAATACTGCTGTTAGTAATGTCAGTAACAATATAGTAATTATAATGTTTAAACAAAATAGCAGTGTCAATATTGATAGCATTAGTAAAAAGAAAAGCATTTTCCCACTTTTTCAAGGAAAAGTGAGGATGTAAGATCTACTAATTGACTCCTTTGTGGCTAAGTATTGGCAGAGCAATCTTTGCGCAGAAACATTTAAACCAAGCATTGCCAAAGGGAACACACCATTTTCCTTCGACACTGGGTTAAGAAATAAGTATGCGTTTGTTCCTGTTGGTGGTCTGAGAATTCCATCACATTGTTACCGAAGACTGAACTCCAAAGTTTTCATTTTACAATTTCTTAGATTTAATTATTCAGTGATGGATATTTCCCTCTCTTTTTGTGCTTTTATACTTCAACAATTTCAAGTTATTATTTTTCTTTCAAAATCAGTTGAAAAACTTGTTTAGATCTCAATTTATGTAACTTCTTTCCAAACAGAAGAAGAGACTAAATGAAGTTATAAATATGAAAACAAAAAAGAGGCCTGACAGTTAAATGGAATATTAATAAAAAGAAAAAATATGAAATCAGCAGCATCTACTAGCCGCAGACATCTATTCTAAATGTTAATGGATAAAAATCATAATTTTCTTTTTAAGATCAAATGGAAAATATAATGGAAATTAATTCTACATAAAATTCAATTATGAATGATTTGTTTAGAAGTTATTTCTACTAAATGTATGAATTTAATTATTTTTAGGAATTGCTTTTAATTCTACTAATATACACTAATTTGATTTCTATCTATAAATCTGAAACTTGAATAAGAACAATAACAAAAACAAAATTAATGCTGAAAAAATTATAATAATTATTAATAACTAATAACATTAACCATAACAACTCCAAAGCCAAATACACGAAGAAGGATTTTGTCTGAAGTTGAGAAGCACAAAGCTCAAAGCGGTATAACCAACCTGGTTGTTTCGGGAGAACGCAAAGGCATCGGAATTGTTGACATGCTGGGCTGCATACAGGTTGAAGAAATCACAAAAGTGGTGGTACATGTTACTTGCTGTGTAAGGATGAAGTGGGTGTTACAGAAGAGAGGTAAAAAATCATTCTAAAAAATAGGATAACATGCTTTGCAGTGGCTCTTAAAGTTCTTACTACCATGCCCCACCCCCCTGTTGTAAACTGGTCCTTGCTTCCATACACTCTCAACCTCACCCTCAACTATACAATCAAATTTCTCAATTTACTCTTAATTTTTTTCTGAATTAAGAGTACAAAGTGAAAGACGTGAGTGTTCTAAGTCTTTTTTTGAGTAAAGAATTCTTCAACAGCAACACATAAACCTAAAGAGAATTCCAAATGTAATTATGGAAGAGTTTCCCCTGGAACTTACCCATGCCCCCCACTTTAAAAACCACTGCTTTAGGCTACAGCTGTATTATTTGACAGGTATGAATGTGTGCACTGTTATTCTAATTGCTATCATTATTCACCATCAATGTTTCTGTCATTCTTATAGTGTTTTTTATAATCATCACTATTATAATAAAGCCAAAAAGTTATCATCATTATAATAATTTTAAGAATCCTCATCATTAAAATTATTTCACAATCATTATTATAACCATTACAAAATTATACTTGTTATAATCATTATAAGAATCAACATAATAATCATTATCCTTTTTAAAAGATACAACTACCATGTGTGGTGTGGAATCATTTCTACATCAATGGACCTCTATTGTAAAATCAATAAATGAAGCTCAACAAATACATTACTAGGAAATCTAATTGTTACTGCATAACTAATCACAGAAGAGGGAGATGAGATGGGATTGAAGGAAGAGGTAGAGAGGAAGGGACAGAAGGAGGGAAGGAGGGAGGGACAGAGAGGGAGGGGGAAGGAGGAGGAGGAAGGAAAAGAGAGAGAGAGGAGAGAGAGAGAGAGAGAGAGAGAGAGAGAGAGAGAGAGAGAGAGAGAGAGAGAGAGAGAGAGAGAGAGAGAGAGAGAGAGAGAGAGAGAGAGAGAGAGAGAGAGAGAGAGAGAGAGAGAGAGAGAGAGAGAGAGAGAGAGAGAGAGAGAGAGAGAGAGAGAGAGAGAGAGAGAGAGAGAGAGAGAGAGAGAGAGAAGGGTAGGCAAGAATGATGGAGGGAGAGAAAATGAGGGAAGGAGGGAGAAAAAAGAAAGAGAGAGAGACAGAGAGGTAAAAGAGAAATCAAACACTTACTAGCATCGAGCTTCATAATAACTGCAGGGTCTTCCACCCACACATCACACATTTCCGCATTGCGCTGCACCCTCTCCTTCCGTTCTGTGAAGTGTTGCAACTCTGGGCCCCAAGACTGGAGGAAGCTAATCTGATCAGAATTGGCTTTATGCAAGCTTTTATCTAATCTGAAATGTACAAGTACTTTAACTTAAGCGAATGTTACTTCGGACTTGTGAGAGCATCTGTTTCTTCCTAGTCAGTGAGAGGAGGGTACTGCTTCTAGCATTTTAATTTATTTTGCTTTTTATTACTTCTATTCTATTATGGGGTTAGTTATAGGGTAGTTATAAAATGAGGGTAAGGCTACTTATGGGATAAAAATGAGTAAATTACATTTATACTAAGACCAATCAATCATCAAGTCTCGATGAATCTAAATTATGCTTAAAAAATTTACGTATGAATATTCAAAGGAGACAAAATATGAAGCTAACTAAACATAAGTAGGTAAATAATCCAAAGATAAAATTCCTTGAAGCTAATAATTACAATGTCTTACTTCTCTCTCTAATGTAATCTCTTTATCTAATAACACAGTGAGTTCATCATGCACTCAGAAATTCAATGGGTCTCTCTATTCATATAATTACCCATTCTTTTGAGGTTTTACATAACTTTCTTTTTTGCCTAAAAAGCAGAAAAGTCATGCATATTCCACAAATCTAGCTACTGACTACAAAACACTGGGGTAAAATTAATGGACATTCAATCTGCTCATCAAAATATATCTACTTAAATAATTAAACTAGTGAAAAAAAAAAAAAAAATGCCTGAAACAGTTACAGTAAGAAGTTTCCTTACTGTTGTTTCACATCATAACAAGCTCTATGGGATATACGAAGCCAATCAAAATGGGATCACAATAACAATCATCAACATGTACAGAGAACTGCAACATTAAATTATTGATACTTGGAGTGAACGCGTATATGCACCGTCTACTGTGGTTTTACTTTACTTGGCTGCATAAACATTTAGTCACCAAGGACTTATTTACTAGGCCTACCTAATCTCATATATTTACTCCATTCTTTGAATAATTGAAAAAAATATATATTGCTGTCATGAGAAAAAAAAAAATTGCTATCATTTCTGCCATTAACATTATGATAATAAACATAATATCAACAATAAAAATATCTAATTACCACAATAATAGTAACAGATATAAAAGAAAATTATAAATATTCAAGGAATAAAGTTGATCGGTTATGTCAAATAGTTCAAATAAACGACTCCTAATTGACTAAGCACTTACAGAGTAACAATAAACTTCAACAAAACTACAGTGGACAGTGCATGTTTCAAGATCAGTGAGATAATAGAAAACCATTGGCTCATCCAATCAATTATGAGAACATTTTACTTGCTTTAGGAAAAAATCTGAATTTCCTATATTTTCCATTTTTATGCTTTCCGATTTTTCAACCATAATTTCGGAAAAAAAAGTACTCATTCTTTATCACTTACTTCTTCTATATTACCATCTAGTCATACAGAATTTAATACCCCTCCCAATCTGGTTAACAGAAGAAAGAAACAAAGAAAGAAAGAGGTAAAGAGAGAGAAAAATACATCCAGAACATGACCTTAAGAGCAGGAAATCTCAAACGGAACTATTGTATTTCACTCACTTGCAATGGCCACTAACTTGTCCATGCTTCAAAACATCAACATTGTAGAGGACTGGTTCCTTTCGACTGGCCAGATCACGGAAGTCTATGGATATATATTTCCCTCGGCAAAATCTCATATGGTCACTACATTCAAGCACCGAATCTCCCTGTAAAAATAATGTTGATTATGCTTTCATATGATACTATACTGAAATCTGTGATAACCTTAAAAAAAAATACTTATTATGTGACAAAAATAATGTATTAGATGAAAACCATTGAAATAAATATCTTTCTGTCATAGCTTGAAAACCATTTCATTACGTCATTATAATGTACAGACTAAAGCATCATACCTCCTGTTCTGGATGACAGTATGTTTTTAACTCTTCACGTTGCTCCTGGATAAACCCGAAGTCCCCCTGACTATAGAATGTGGCTATTTGCTCTTCCTTGGTTCTAACCCAGCCTGAGAAAAGGTATAAAAGTTATATTTATATACCTATTGTTATATGTCTATGTATGGATAAACAAAAAAGTACTGTATATAAAATATTTCCTGCTTGTTCTATCTGATTTATCTAAAGCAAATATACTGCAAAAATGTATTCATATTTTCTTGTTGTTGAGCTATATATAAGATACAAAACAAGGCTTCATATCCTAGTCACTGGTCACAAAGTTTCATTTGTCACTGAAAGGACAATGTACCAAGGTCTGTCATTTTAGACAGTGAGGCTAGGGAGCCCATATAACCCACAACAATATAAACAAAATTATTTATCTTGTGCCCCAGATTTACAACAATAAGTGTCAGGGGCATAACCTTATCACTAGACCTAAATTTACTTACCTCTGTGTTCACCAGGACATGAGGGATGGCTATACGCATACTCTTTTTGGCAATCATTCTCATAACCCCAGCAAATTTTACGGTTTAGATGCATCTGAAAAAAACAAATTAGTTAATCATTTTTAAAGATATGGTTGGACAAATCGAGTTCCATTCCTTCATTTCCTTCACTTTTAACAAGCAAGACCAAAAAATTAAAAGTAAAGATTAAACATGACAATATATAATCCCTAACTTTATGTAACTTCTGTGACTGGAATTCCCAAAGTTACCATCTCAATCAACAGTCTGAGAGTGAATGAGCTTTCAGAAGTTACTATAGTGAATCAGTTCATTAAAGAGTGATATACCATATAGGATATGTCTTTCTCTTTCCAAAGTATAAAACTAACAAAACACATTTTCATCTTCCTCCATTATTTACTTATTTCTCTTACCAATGAAAGTTTATATGTTCACATTGCTTAATAGACCTTGTACCATCTAATTTACTATTTGCATTATATATACACCTTGTCTTATCTTTATACAAAAGTCACATGTTCTTAAGACTTATTTGCAAGGAACTTTAGAATAACAATGAATAAGCCTTTGAATATCAACCAAATAAGAGATAAAAGTTATGAAAGTGCATATCCTATGAATCTACATGCAGCTGTAGAATGGCTTTTACTATAAAGTTTTAGATACTCTTCTATTTGTTCACATCTTACTTCTCAAAAGACATGAGCTTAAAACCTAAACTTACATTAAAAGGACATGAGGAGCTTTTTTCACATTCTTTGGCAATTTCAGGATTGTTTTGGAAATATATTGCCATGTGCTCTGAGTGGATCTTCAGGTCTTTCCATCGAAAACCCTCCAGACACGGGAGTATGATTACAAGGTGTAATAATGACTTCATCGTGACACTGATTCTCTGTCTCATGCCTGCATTCAGCCTGCAATATAAGAAGACATCTATATTAACAAATTTTAAAATCCTCCTATCTCAAACTGGTATGTTGCACAATGATGTTTTGATATACACGTGATGGGTCACCCTGTATTGATTAAATATTACATATATATAATCATAACACAAATGTTATCATTAAACTGTCTGAGGGTATTACCAACAAT
>NW_020869318.1:351467-356467 GCF_003789085.1 Penaeus vannamei | reverse complement strand
CTGATATGAATTTCCAAAAATATAAGGGATATTGTAGAGGAGAGACACGTTTCGGCTTTTCGTGAGATCAAACAAACTGGTTTTTAACCGATGAATTTTTGATCGATGTATGCAAATTTTGACTTACTTGACGTAAAAGGCATGAGGGTGTGACCGCCACAGTGACTTACCTGTGAATCATACCTGGCAAGAAATGTGTTCTTCGTTTATTGTGGGAGATTGTAAATGGGTTAATACAGACTTGTTGAAACGTGTTTAGTTGATATCTGAGTGATGGTATGTAAGATATTGTGTGATTTTGGGAACACTGTTTTAATAGTGCGATATAGTGGTATGTATGGCACGTGGTGTATAAATGTAAATTCAGTGGTTAGGTTTATATACCAAGAGGTCAAAGGGGTTGCCAGATAGAGGCCAAATCACACGAAGACTAACTTATCACTGTGATTACGACTCGGATGAACCATGAACAAACCTCAAACCAAACCTTAATAATCTATCCAACAAACTACCTAAACACAGACAATTTCCAACGAACATTAGAGCAAACCATAACCCCCCCCAAAAAAAAAATATATATATATATAATAATAATATTCACTCACCTCACTGAAAAAAAATACAACCAAACAATACTTTCTTATTTTATAATCACACGTAAAATCTAGCTAGTCACTGAGCGACGGAGGAGCTAGTCAGCATAGCAGCGCCGGGATCAAGGACTCTAGCCGGGAAGTCACGCTTGGGGAATCAGGGGGTCAAGGTTGTGGTTGTGAGGAGGTAAAGGAAGGACTCCTCCTATGCATAATGTAATTCTGTATAGTGTATATTGTATAAGTTGTGGAGCCATTTTTGTTCTTGTTCTCAGTTCGCTTTATCAAAAGACGGATTACATTGATTGAATTATGGATTTGTTTTTATTGAAAAAAAGGGTATGTTTTAAAAGATATTGTGAAATGATGCTTATCTTAGGAAGAATATAGAATGCTGGTAGTTACAAGATCCCTATAATGATAATATAAGTATAGATAAATCAAAGCAAGACTAATAATGGTATCAATGTCATTGATACGACTACAACTACTACTACAACTAATGATAAAAAATAATGATAATGACAATATGAAAAAAGAGCAAAGCAAAATTATAATGATGATTATGATGTTACTACTAATAATAATGATAATAATATAATGATAATATGATACTGATATTATATTCAAGGATACAGAACATTAAAAAACCGCAACAGATGGTAAACTCCACACAACAGAAATGTTAACTTTTACATACTCGTGCTTTTACCCGCAGCAGCTCGGTGTCAGCTGCAAAACTCGGTTTAACTTAATTCAATAACAAAAAATAGAACAATAACAAGCAAATGAAGAGAGTAGGAGCAAATTGATGTAAGTAACAATGTATCTCACCTTTCAATTTTTGTTCTGTTCTTGAAGTATTCTCTATTCTCTATTCTCTCTCTCTCTCTCTCTCTCTCTCTCTCTCTCTCTCTCTCTCTCTCTCTCTCTCTCTCTCTCTCTCTCTCTCTCTCTCTCTCTCTCTCTCTCTCTCTCTCTCTCTCTCTCTCTCAGTTTACCGCTCGTTTCCTCAGCTTCTGTGCAAGTGTACAAACTGGTTATTCTCCAAACTGCTCACTCTCCTCCTTGCCTATTCACCTCCTTTCTCTCACATTTTCTCTTTGACTCTATTCTTACTTCTTTGACTATTTTCCTATGTCCCAAATACCTGAATGTCAAAGCCTATTCTGACATTAGGCGTTTTTTCACCTAAACAAATTTACATATAATTATTACCACGAAGTTTATAGTGTCTATTATCCCTTCTTCATTCCTCTTCAACCATGTTAAGGAAAAGAAAATATTGAAATGTGTAATTTTTCATATTTTTTTATGTAAGAAACTAATTTTACTCGATAAATAAAGAATAAAGACATCATTACTTCAACAGAAAATTGAAGCATTGTTTATTTAATTACAAATTGGTCTTAAAATCTTCACATATTTTGTTTCTTTAATTACAAATTGGTCCTAAAATCTTTCGTAGTTCATAAAAAAATAGAAATTACTTTCGCATTACTAATGAGAAACATGTTATTGTTTGTTCTTTAATAACATATCACTGCGAAGGTCTGTAGAGGACAAGGAGCGCACACCAGCATCTGCATATTGTATCTGCTTCCCGCCTGTGTTCTGTTTACGAACTAACTAGCCTCACAGCAGTAAGCCATCCGCAATGAACGGTTTATCACTAACTTATTATTATCATTTACTCATTCATTTACCAATCCATTCATTCATTTATTATCATCATTTGGTCATTGATTTACCTATTTATTCATTCATTCATAGTTTTATTCCAAAGCACTGTTACTTTACGAAATTTCCTCGTTACTCCAAGAAATAGCTTTGTTGCCAACAGTAAGCGAACCACCATCTTAAGTGGACATATACATATAAGAGAGATCCGCCTAATTTACAGTTCAGAATACGAATATATTGGGGACATCACAATCTTTTCTTTCTGGTATGAATTATATTTCTCTCTGTCTCCAGTATATATATATATATATATATATATATATATATATATATATATATATATATTATAGAGAGAGAGAGAGAGAGAGAGAGAGAGAGAAGAGAGAGAGAGAGAGAGAGAGAGAGAGAGAGAGAGAGAGAGAGAGAGAGAGAGAGAGAGAGAGAGAGAGAGAGAGAGAGAGAGAGAGAGAGAGAGGAGAGAGAGAGAGAGAGAGAGAAGAGAGACACACACACACACACACACACACACACACAACACACACACACACACACACACACACACACACACACACACACACACACACACACACGTATATATGCATGTATGTATGTATCTATGCACGAGCACCTGCGTGCACGAGGGACGTCACACTCATGGCCCGCGGGCGAGATGTGGCTTCCGGAGAGTCACAAATGGCCCGCAGGATGACAAGAACCATTAGCTCGTGAAATTATGATCATGAAAAGGAATGTGTATGCATGTTGAAGAAAAAAAAATTACAGTGCAATTTAAAGCAAAGGAAAATATTTGAGATGCATAACGAAACGGAGTTCTTGTGTTTAAAAAATAAAGTCGAATTGTATAATAAACTTGAGTGGCGCATTGCTCGTGAATATACATACGAAACTTTGTTAAGTGTCAACATTTGAAATTTGTTTAATAATGATGCAATGAAAATATTCATACTGGAAGAATCACATTAAAATCCCCTTTCTCAAGTACATAATGTCCTTGGCAATGCAACAGTGGTAACTAATGCAGCCATTAAAAAAATTCTTGGACCCGGATCACCACCAAAATCCAATGGAATCTAAGTTAGGCCAAGACACACTTCTGGTTAAAAAAAATCCATGAAATTCTCTTAACTTTTTAACTTGCATTTGCAATAGGGGTAACTCATGCAATTATTAAAACATTCCTGGATCCAGATCATGATCCAAAATTTAATGGCATCTAACTTGGGCTAAGACACACCTTTGGTAGAAATCTATTCATAACTTTTTTGAGTTATCCTAGTAAACAACGAACAAACAAACTAACCAACACGACCAAAAACAACCTCTCTGTCGGAGGTAAAAAAGACATCACGAATGTGTTACAGAACATAAACACATCATCCCGAATATATTACTCATTCCCCATGAATCACTAACCGATGCAGTCTCTCACGAGAGAAATATACGGTTAAGATTCTTCCACAATTCACGCCTCGCTTCTCGAGTTCACAAGAGCAGAAGAACGCCGGGGATGGAACGTTATTTACTGCCTCTTCGCCTCCCAAGATGGCGTTGGCTGATGAGTCAACGCGCCGTTCATGGTATTCTTCCAATAGACGTGAGGCATCGCAGGAAGGAACAGTCCCTCCGTTTTCTGCCTAATGAACGTAGCTCAGGTGTGTAGACGTTTGCACTCACGATAAAACCCTAAAACCCGAACGTAGAGTATATATAAACGTTTTGTTTGCTTCCTTTGTGAAAGCGAGAGGTCTGGAAGCCTAATTGATAATGATAGTATAGAGATAGAATTAAATGCAAATGTATGGTTCTACGTTGATCATGGTCAAAACATTACTGAAATGCACCCCAGCCTGAAAACATATGCCATCCATGTAATAATAATGGCATTTGCATCAACACTGAGAAATTCTAAGTAATGTAGTGCCCGGCAATTTGCCATCTGCTATCAGGCATAAAATCGGAAATTAGGAATGACTTAATTACCACATATGCATCGGGAAAGACGTTCATTTCTGCTTTTATATACAACATACATTTACCAAATCTATGCTTGAAATCCTGAGATGTCTCGTGTCCATAAATTCAATTATTGCGAAGAATGCAGACAAGCTATGAATGAAAATGAATATCTTCACAAAACAAGAAATGTATTTGACCGGTTTTGATATCATCGTCAGAAATACATGTATTTCTGATGAAGATATAATCGAAACCAGTCAAATACCGCCTGCACCGTGAAGGTATTCCCATTCATACCATTCCTACGCACGATACACATTACAAAGTTTATTCTATTACGCAATATACCCCTTTCAGTTAATTTACAAGTATACACGAATTAAAAATAAAATTGAGCACAGGGATCATTTCATTGTCTGACCATTGTAACGCTGGGCAATCTTCGACATGAAACAACGCAGGATCATACAATAGAAATTCGTTGCCAAATGCCTAAAACCTCCTCAGCGGTTTGAAATTAAAACATAATAGAAAATCATAATACAACGCAACGGTTACAGCCATAAAACGATAGGTTCTTTCGCATGTCAAACAAAACTGCTTTATGCATTCCTCTCCTTACTGCTTTCCTCTGAAATTTAAGAAATATAGGCACAAGTACATTAAATGTCCAGCCTCATACAGTGTGGTTTTGTCGTCTTGAAAACACAAATCATACAATATAAATCAATTTGAGTGCTTTCAAAT
>NW_020869318.1:343967-346467 GCF_003789085.1 Penaeus vannamei | reverse complement strand
ATTATTCAAGAAAAGCAAAACAGCATGTTAGACTAATGCTACATATAAACTATATACAGTACACAGCATGGAAATAATTTAAAATAATCATGACACTAGTTTCAAGGCTTTTATGTTCCTGGATCTCTGTTGTGAGAGTACAGGGCGGATGAATTCCTCTGCAAGGAAAGGTTAAAGTTTTTCACTATGCAAGCAAGGACAGAAAAAATGCATAGATATAACTCTATACAGACCTACATAATACAAGAATGTAGATATACAAACTCAATCACTCTCTCTCCCGAGGCAAGTGTATGATTTATTTTCTGTTTATGTCACTCTACATTCCTTGTGAGTTTGTAATACTGTTAGGGTCGTTATCTAATATTATTGTTTCTTTTGATTGCATGTATGCTATAGATTTTTCTTACGTTACTTCTCACTTGATACTTTGGAACATCATAACACCTCATATAGTGAAGATTTTTTTTTTCTTGATAAATAATAACATATATTCTTAAAAATATAAATCTGTTTTTCCTTCTATACTGTAATAATTTCCTTTGACTGAGCTATGGAAAAATCATTTGATCTGTAACGTTCCCTACTGAGTGATTCTGCTCATTCTTTTTCATTAAGTTTAGGTCTAAGGGAGTTTCAAGCTTCAATATTAAGTGAATATGTGAGGTCCTTTGCATGCAGGCTGTTGAACCATAGCTACTTTAAATGTGAAGAAAGAGCAAATGCCTTAACCTGTTCCTTTAGCTTATCCCATACGTTTTGATTCAAATATATTGACATCTGATCATTATGGGCTTGGGTTGTGTTTCACACCTCTGCAACAACCACTGCTTGGGAAGGAATGACTTTTTGTTTAATTAAATCTAAGAATTGTTCTTCTTAATCTCAAATCTTCATATGTTGGTATGCAGAAATACAAATAAAAAATGATTCCATTCAATGTTCTACCACGAACTGGAAGTGACTATAATATCTAAATTTATATGAGCATCACAGTAAGTCTTGCCAAAGCATTATTAAATATAATGTCTAACGCATTAATATTTGTTATCATAATCAATTATATATTCAATCATAGTTAAATAGGATTATGAAATCAAAAATATTTAAATAAAACAATGTATTTACAAAACAACATATGCATAACTGTATCACTATTTTTTATAAAACTGTATTTGGACTCTTCCTTGATGTACATTTATTCTATGCCATGCATCATTTTGGAAGCTTTTAACATCCATGGAATCAATATAAAGCTTTCCATCTAGATGTTCCATTTCATGCTGTATTATTCTCGCTAGCCATCCTTTAGTTTCCAGTTCCACTTCTTCACCAGATTGGTCCTGTCCTGTAAATACAAAGGTATTGATTGATAACATCATTATATATGGTTCATTCTGTTTTATCAAAGGGCTTCTCTTATTTTCTCTCTGAAGTGATGTGTATAAAAATATTTACTCAACCAGAAGTAACACTAACCAACAAGTTTTACCGCCTTGAATCTTGGTACCATAGCACTATAGCCCCGAAGACTTTCACAGGCTTCTGGGAATGTGATCTTTTTGTAATCTAATATCTCCATATGTGGATTAATGACTACCTGGAAATATACATACACTGTAATACTAAAATGGAATTATTAATACAGATACATATGGTGTATTTGAAGGATGGTTTACACAAAATTTCTTAGTAGGTCTTTGCACCAATATTAAATTAAAGTAACAAAATATGTGAAAAACTGAAACATAGTATTTAAAAATTCAAACTTAATAATACATATTATTTGCAGTGACAAATCAGCAATTTACAAACATTTCTCATCTGAAGCAATACCCTCATCCTAAAAAAGAAAAAAATTAATACTCACTGTGAAGGGAAGAATGGACATTTCTCGTGCAGCATAAACTTCCTCTCCAAACTCCTTCTTGCGTTTAGGAGAAAACTCCAAAGTTATTATTCTGAAAGATTCATCAATCATGAAATACCATGCATAATTTTCATATTAATCTTCCTAACATGTGGCATTCTACTTGTGAACAAATCAAGTAATAGGGCAGTCAAAAAGAACATCTTCATAAGCTCACAATTCAAACAAGAAATACTCACCTGAGTGGAACACCAATCTGTGGGGCAGCAAGGCCTACTGCATCATATGTCTTCATTACTTGCCTCATTTGTGATATTACCTAAAAATATAACATGATATTATTATATAGCATAACCAATTAGTCATCTGTGTCTAAAGATACTGAAGAATTTGGATGCAGCGTGTGAGTAAGTGAAGTGTGAGTGAAGTGAAGTGATGGTTACACTTGTCTTCTCTATCCTGGGATCCCTAGACAGCCACACTGAGTGTATGTCAGCTACAGACCAGGATTGGGCACACTATGCACAGTGTCTACAGTAACCTCGTAGATGGATTATGCATCAAAAATAGCCGTGGATTCTATGAATATTATTGCATTTACTGTAGATTGAAAAATTCAAGATAGAAGAC
>NW_020869318.1:336467-338967 GCF_003789085.1 Penaeus vannamei | reverse complement strand
GAGAGAGAGAGAGAGAGAGAGAGAGAGAGAGAGAGAGAAAGCGAGAGAGAGAGAGCGAGACACACAGCACACACACACACAACACACACACACACACACACACACACACACACACACACACACACACACACACACACACACACACACACACACACACACGTGTGGTGGTGTGTGTGTGTGTGTGTGTGTGTGTGTGTGTGTGTGTGTGCACATGTGTGTATATATATGTATATGTATATATATATATATATAGTATATATATGTATGTATGTATATATATATACATATATATGTGTGTATATATACTTATATATATATATATATATATACATATATATATATATACATACATAATACATATTATATATATATATATATATATAATATATTACATATATATATATCATATAGTATATATATATATATATAAGTATTATTTTATATATATATGTGCATATATATATCCATATATACATATCTAATATGTTAATATGTATAAATATATATATAACATATTTATATGTATATCTATAATATGGTATAGTGTATATATATATATATATATATAGTAAATACATATATGTACAGCACACACACACACACACACAACACACACAACACACATAGGAATCCGGGTTCTGAGATGCCACACAACACGGCACACAGCACACACACAACATGCACACAGCACAAACACGACACACATGGTTGTCGTCCACAACAACCACTCATACACAACACATAACAGCATACAGCACGCATGCACGCAACGGCAGCACGCAGCACATTCGATGTTGGCCATGAGCATCAGCAGTATTACACGAGATCGCTAGCGCGCAGCACGCACTCTCGCAGCGCAGCTACGCTACCTGAGTCTAAGAGCGCGCCACGGACAACTATGCAGTACTCGACCGGGCATCTACGAATGTACAAGGTGGAATAGGGACCATCTTTGGGTGGAGGGGAGGGGTCTGAGCGAAACAATGTTACTTAGAGTATGGAGTATGAGAAGAAACGCTTGCTCGCACACGCTAGCCTATCACTGTCTAGGCTTCAACGTAAGTGGAGTTCTTTGGTATTGAGTTATTAACTTAAGATTCGAAACTGTTAAGTGGGTTCCAACAGCCTCTACAATAAAAATAACACCTTTATGGGGGCCAGCCGCAGTTAGCACCATGTACAGTCGAGTTGTGGTGCTGAGCAGTTTGATCGGTTCTACCACCAGGTTGGACAATGGGGCATCGTGATACGGCAATGTTTGGCAGGAATGTCCAAAAGCGCCAACAGTGTTTTTCATCGCACACCACATATCACTACAACGGGGAAGAAGGGTTGGGTAAAGTCGAATCAGGGGGAGGATTGTCCACTGCTGTAGATACCGTGTGGGAAGGTCATGTGTACGGAAAGGTAATTTTGGCACTCGCTTTGGTCGGATTCTTTTGATGAGTTTAGGTCGCGACATCAGCATGAGTAACAACGCTGACCTGATTTCACAGACTAACCTCTGCGCTCAACTCATGAGAGGCATCCTAAATACGTCCTTCTCCACAAGTCCTGAACCAATCGTATTGGTATCGACTGGGCCGTTTGCTGCAGGTATTAAAGGCTCGGAGCAGCGGTCGGAAGCACCGCACGTTAAGAACGCTTATGCTCGAACACTTGACTCTCAGTCTCAACACTATCATGTTATAAGTGGGCTATGGATTATAGGTGGTGCGAGATAGATTATATAGGAGGGGTGGTGGGTCCATAGTGAGGTATAGTTAGGTATATATAGGGGTTACAGTAGGAGAAAATAAGGGGTGGTTTAGGAGGGGGGTATAAGGGGAGAGAGAGGTAGGGGGGAGGTAGTCTAGTAGATGAGGATAGGTATATGAGTAGGTGTGGAATGTAATGGAGGTGGGAGGAGATAGCACGATTATATATATTAGGATGGGGGGTATCATGAGGATAAGATATATAATAGAGGGTTATATATATATTGGGTGATAATGAGCGGGGACTCTTTTTTTCAGTTTCTTTGTCTGTTACAAGACGGGAGCGATCGCGTTTTGGTCATACACACCAGCTCACACACGCAGATCGCACAGCACACTCCACTCGGCACCTAACCTCATGTTCTTGACTCGGGAGGCATTGACTCTGAAAGAGAAGAGTGTTGCCTGCACAGTAACAGAGACAGCTGACTCACGAACACAGGCGACACAAGGACAAAAATCAGTCCCATTTGAGCTGGTTATCACACACACACAACGACGACATAATTATTATATATATAGATATCTGTTAATGAGTATTATGTTGGTATGGTGTAGATGATCGTGGGCTCACGCACCCGATGTATGAATGAAAGTTGTAAGGAGTATTTAACTCTGAATGATAGTGATGATTGATGGGCGATGTGCAGGTAGTGTGGGGTATGTTGTGTGTGATATGTGAGTGTGGGAGTGCATATTAGGTTATTATATGTTTAGAAAGGTATGCGCAGGTGTGGGGGATA
>NW_020869318.1:328967-331467 GCF_003789085.1 Penaeus vannamei | reverse complement strand
AGATGATATGAGAAAAGTCAACAGGAAAACATCTGGCTCTTATTTAATGGTAAAAAGACAAGAGGATACTCTCAAGAAAGATAAGAAAATGTGCAAACAACAGCCTGTCCTTGAGTCATTGATATATACCTGCTATTATGGTGAATATCTTCGACGAAAGATACCTAGAGAGTACTTGAAAGTAAACACCTTTTAGAACTGAGAGAAATACTTACACTAGGTTGGAATATGAGCATGTCATCAACCATTTCATGCAGCATACTTATGCAGGTGCATACTTTTGCTGGGCTGATTTTAAGCGTCTCTGAACGAACCATAGATTTGTATCCGTTCTACAACTCTTTTGCAAGCTTTTGTGTTAGAAATGTGAATCTAACCTAGCGTAACCTAATAACAAATTTAGAATATTAGGTTTAACATATACTACTATTACTTTGTTTTTAGCATGATTATCTGTACATTGTGAAATCAATGTTTAATATGATTTAAAAGTATTGTACTATTTTCAATATGCTATTTGCATATATTGCTAACTGTAAATTTGGCAGGAGAAAACATAAAATGTTTTGTGGAAACAAGAGGTGCTGAATTATATTGCAAGTAGTATAAAATCCTTAGATATTCAATTTGTTAAATGCAATACAGAATGTTATTTTGTAACTAATGGACAGGGCCAAGACCATGAAAAAGCAGATATAGACCTAACAAAGTGCTTAGTAAAGATCCATGGAAGGCTCAAGGTTCCTAAAATTTGGGAATTTGATAATGGAGTTTTGTAATATGCCATAATAGTACTGAAATATATATTTTAAAAAGGTCATGTTATCTTTGCCAAACCCTGTTGCATGACTCCAAAACTCTACTTGTCAGTGGGTAATAAAGTTAAATTGTGAATCATTCTGTGAATTTTATTTTCCATCATCTTTGTGAAGGGACAATGTGCAGCATACTGTTGTTCTTGAGTGGTTTGGAAACTATATGTATTCAAAAATTAAATGATGAACTATATATATTTGCAAGAACAGAATCTATTAACTGAAAGGCAATTTATTTAGATTTCAGGTCTTATAGATCATTTTCACTAAAAACAAATACTTTTGTGTGTTTATTATTTTTGTCCTTTGAAAATGCTCGGGCAATATGTTTTCCATGTCAGAAAAGTAACTAAACCATAATAAAACATTCTACAATGCTACTCATTCTGTGACATATATAATTATGCTATTACTATTATTTCTTTATTAAATATTATGTATTGCACAACTGTTTACAGATATATCTATCCATCTATTTATCTATCTATATATCTGAACTAAAATATGAGCAGGAATACATATCTTTGTGGCCAATACCTGTATATGAACAGCCCTTGTGAACAGGTGTAGTAGAGATATGCTTAATACCTAAATCATCTTATTTCTATTATGTGAATCATATTTATGCAAAACCTGGGCAATTAAAGTCTGCTAGCAAATTTCTGTTTAAAGGATAAGCATTAAAAGAAAACACAATTATTTATAATAAATTCTCTATTCAGTTTAAAACACCTTCACATTTTTCCTCTCATACAAGATATTTAAATACACATTATATATAATTCCTATCATTCTTGACCTCAGATACAGAGAAATAATGCTTTCACTGTTCAAGAAAAAAGTATAACAAAACAAAAAATAAATATATACATACATACTAAATATATGATAATACAACCTCAGGGGGAAAAGTTTCAGACTTGGGAGACAAAATAACAACAACAACAACATAATCTTTGTAGTAATGAACTTAAAGGGAGTCCTTGATAAAGATTATCTGATTTCCTTTGTACAAAATCTTACCGGTCACACCCAAAAGATTTTCCCTCCTCCCAAGTACAAAGAAGAGAAGAGAAAGAAAATATGGAAGGGATAGAGTGGGAGGAGAGGAGAGGAGAGTAAGAGTGGGAGGAGAGGAGAGGAGAGTAAGAGTGGGAGGAGAGGAGAGGAGAGTAAGAGTGAAAGAGGAAGAGAGAGAGGGATTTATGGGGGAGAGAGGGAGAGAGGGAGAGAGGGAGAGAGGAGAGAGGGAGAGAGGGAGAGAGGAGAGAGAAGAGAGAGAGAGAGAGAGAGAGGAGAGAGAGAGAGAGAGAGAGAGAGAGAGAGAGAGAGAGAGAGAGAGAGAGAGAGAGAGAGAGAGAGAGAGAGAGAGAGAGAAATTTTAGAACAGCCTGAGGAAAAAAATAATAATATAAATAAAATAAAAAGGACACACCATCAAAAGTATAATAAGAATGAGAGACTCGCTTACATGTGATACCTACAGGCACATGTCACCTAGACAGGAAGCCACTTCATAATTTTTATCAACATTTTTTTTGTTTTGTTTAGTTTTTTGCATTTATAGATAAAAAGAGATGCTTCCAAAAATCCCTGCGGTCTCTTGGCACAGCATAAAAATCATATATATATTTTAATAAATCCATTATGGCCTACTATTTACAGCATTATGGGTGAAGAACATG
>NW_020869318.1:318967-323967 GCF_003789085.1 Penaeus vannamei | reverse complement strand
ACTGATCACCTGATGGGGGGCCAGGGAAGGTGATCCTACGAGGCCACTGCTGCTGTTACTCCCACCTGAACTATGGGAGCGTCGTCTAGGTACAGCCTGAAATTGGGAGAAATTTGTGTTTTAAATATCAATTTGACTACTGTGGTATATAATAATCATTGTTCAGTTAGGCAAGGAAAATAAAATGCAACAAGTTTCCAGATAATGACATTAACTCTCCATCTATTACTATATCTATTTCACTTATATTAAACTTCAGAGTCAAGAAAAAAGGAAAATGTTAATGTGGAAAGTGAAAAGGTAATTATGAAACAGAAGTCTATATTGCAAATCAAATAAAATTTCTTTGTATTCAATTATATGATTAAATGAAAGATAACCATTATTCTCTTTACATCTTTACTAGAATAATCACTGCTATTAGAATAAGCTCTAATGGGTATACTGTATACAAACACAAACAAGCAAACACACACACACACACACACACATATTTTGTCTCCCTACCCTCCCTCAAAAAACAAACAAAGAAAAAAAAAGAAAAACAACAACATTTCATAACAATTTGCTTTTCTATCTATGAATGTTTCAAAATACTTCTCATGTAATATGAAAATTTTCTTAGGACTAACACCTGTTATATGTTAATACTTTAGGCTTACATGTGTCCTTTGTAGTCATAACCAGAGTAACCATTCTCAAATACTATTTTTCATCAAATCCATTACGGTGCTTTATAGAATGTTTTGATTAAACTCAAACTATAGTTTACATACAATACAGCTAAAGCAAAAGGTGACAAAAAAAAAAAAAAAAAAGAGAGAGAGAGAGAGAGAGAGAGAGAGAGAGAGAGAGAGAGAGAGAGAGAGAGAGAGAGAGAGAGAGAGAGAGAGAGAGAGAGAGAGAGAGAGAGAGAGAGAGAAAAGATGCAAAAGATGCAAAATGAACTATTATTTCAGACAGAATGTAATTCTGGTATCATATTAATCAAGCTTTCTCTTGGAATTACAACAGGAAATAGAACAGGAAGAAAAAGATATGAAGAAACAGGAGGAGAATGATGAGGAAGAGGAGGAGAAAGAAACAACAGAAACATTAGTATTAGTAGTTGTTGTAGTAGTAGTAGGTGAGTATTAATTACAGTAGCAGTAGTAGTAGCATTTGAAGTATCATTATTATCATTAGTAGTAGTAGAAAAAATAACAAGGACATGGCGATGGCGGGAAAGAATTCTGTACGCCCAACAGATTTAACATACGGCAGAGCAGGTGTATCCCATCTGTTGTACATGTGTGACATCAAACCTATAAATAACACCTGAGATCTTATCTCTCCTATCAGAAACTGCCTGTTTGCCATCCACGTTACCCTAATCTCCAGAGATTGTGACTTTACACTGTAACTGCCACTCTAACGAATATCAAATAAACATCTTTGCTGTTTCAATTGCTTGTTTGTTTGTCTGAGGAAGTACTGACCAGAAAGAAAGTGACATTTGAAGTGTAGTAGTTGAGTTAGTTTATGTGTGTAAGTAGGTAAGTTTGTAAATATATCTGTATGTGTAAATATACATGTATGTATGTGTGTATCTACATGTGTATGTATGTAATTATAATCAATAATATAATTCAGTTAAATTCCTGACAGGCTGTCTGTATATTTTTGCACACCTGCTGTTTGCAAGGAATGGCCAAGGTTACCATCCACTGGCATGAGGTAGTTGAACCCAGGTCAGCAAAATTGCTAGACGAGAGCGCTACCACTGCATTACACAGCATGTACCAATGTATAAATCTACATCCGTGCTGTGAGGACTGCACTTATGCTGAACTATGTCTATCGCCTCAAGTGATGGACCCCCCTCCCCCCCCCCTCCCCGGTGCCCCGTCCTGTTCCCAACTGCCTCCGCTTTCGCCCAGTTACCAGTGCACCTCCTCTCCCCCCCTCCCCCAGCCTCGCTCACGGCCCCCCGAAAGCCCACCTCCTCCCCCTTCTCCCTTTGCCCTTTGATAGACATCGCTCAATAGAAGTTGAGGTGGAGAGATGTGGGTAGAGGAGGAGAAAGAAGAGAAGAGAAGAAAAAAAAAACATGGAATTAATGAAAAGGAAGAGCCTGGTGGAGGAGGAAGAACGAAATATACCAAAGAAATACACATAAGACTAGAGTGACAGATGGCGGTATATGAACGATTACCTCCACTCCCTATGCCATTAATTTTAGGGAGTCGATGGGATTCAAAAAAGGAGAGAGAAGAGATAGATAAACTGACATACATACATACATACATAACATACACACACACACACACACACACACACACACACACATATATATATATATATATATATATATATATATATATATATATATAGAGAGAGAGAGAGAGAGAGAGAGAGAGAGAGAGAGAGAGAGAGAGAGAGTAGAAATAAAACCCAACGTTCCCGGTCATACCTCGCGGTCATTTCCCTGCAATTACAATGCGCACGAAACTGGTCATGTTTAAAACCCACAATAGAGAAAGAAAGGAGAAATAAAAACAGACAAAACACAATAATGAAACGTGTCGAGCTACCCGTGCGAGGCTGGAGCACGCAAAAAAGACGGAGAATCAAGTATCAGAGCCATATTTTGATTTTTGTTTTGTTTTGTTTTTTGGCGGGGGGATAACGTGCGTATCTGTACTAGTGTATATCTCGATTTCTATATACCACTGTGTAATCTGCACTGCCTTGAAAATCTGGATATTGAAGAAAAAAAAAAAAAAAAAAAAACAAGACGACGCCAAGAGGTATATCACATATGCGAGACAGTACCACTAACCACAATGAAAGGGAAATGGAAAGAGAAAGTTAAATGCAGATACGGAGGAGGGAGAGAGAGAGAACAAATGAGAACAGTGAGTGAGATGTGTGGAGTCTAGGGGGCGCGACGAAAAAAGGGACAGCTAGTGGCAGACATGAAAGAATGTGAATATGTGTGTGTGTGTGTGTGTGTGTGTGTTGTGTGTGTGTGTGTGTGTGTGTGTGTGTGTGTGTGTGTGTGTGTGTGTGTGTGTGTGTGTGTGTGTGTGTGTGTGTGTGTGTGTGTGTGTGTGTATAACGGGTTACATGTCTCCTCACACGCACACATACATACACTTAAGTCCATAAAATACAAACTTAACTCCCGTTAATAACCTCCTAGGAACTAGCCGTCCGACCCGACCCGATCATAAACGGACAGCTCCCGCGGTCCGCCTCGGGTAGCCGCCAGTGGATCTGCCCTAACAACCTCCCTACTTCCCTCCCTCCCTCCCTCCCTCTTCCCCAACCCATCCCAACTTCCCCACCTCCACCCTCATTACCCATTCCCGTCATGCCGGGCAAAGCCAGAGGTAAACAAACCCCATGCACGGGCGGCAACAGCTTTCAGCGACCTCCCGCCCTCCCGCCCTCCCGCTCGCTCCCAACAACGTAACGACGGCGTACTCTTCCACGGCCGCGCTCTCGCCGCCGTCCCTGCCCTCCTCTTTTCCGTTATATGTTAATGCCGTTTTGTCGCGCCTATAATGACCCCAAAATACATGTCATGCACCTTCATCTCGTCCTTTTTATTTGATACGTGATGGAATTATGTCCTACAAGCATGACTTTACAGCTGCTGCTGGTGGCGAGGCTAATGAAGGAGAAGGAAAAGAAATAGGAGGAAGAGGATGAAGAGAAGAAGAGGGAAAAGAGGAAAAGGAAGAAGAGAAAGAGAGGAAGGAGGGAGGAAAAGGGGGGGGAGGGAAGAAGGAAGAAGAGATAGAAGGCAGAAAAGAGGAAGAGGAAGAGAAGTGAGAGAGGGGTGGGGGGAGCTGAGAGGGGAGAGAGACAGGGAGAGGAGGAGGTGCCTACCACAAGGCCATCAAGTGATCCTACCCCCCCCCCCCTCAATCCACCTCCCTAACCAAACCCTTACGACCTACCCCTCCCCCTCCCCTCTCTCGCTCTGCGCCTGCTCCTCGTCCCCTTCCTCTCCCTCCCATTGGCCCTCCTCTCCAATCTTCCCTCCCTCGCCCTGTCCCTCCTCTCCCTCCCTTTTTGGCCCTCCCTGTTACCCCTCCACTATTTTCTGCTCTCCCTCTACCTCGCGCCAAGTAAAAGTCGGTTCAAAGCAGACAATAGCCCTCGAACGTGAGAGACTGAGAGAAGAGAGGGAAGGGAGAGGTAGAAAGAGGGAGAGGGAAGAGGGAGAGAAGGAGGGAGAAAGAGAGGAGAAAGAGAGAGAGGGAGAGAAAGAGAGAGAGGGAGGAGAGAAGGAGAGGGAGAAAGAGAGAGAAGAGAGAAAGAGGGAGAAGAGGGAGAGGGAGGAGAGAGAGAGAGAGAGAGAGAGAGAGAGAGAGAGAGGAGAGAGAGAGAGAGAGAGAGAGAGAGAGAGAGAGAGAGAGAGAGAGAAAGAAAGAAAGAAAGAAAGAGAAAAGAAAGAAGAAAGAAAGAAAGAAAGAAGAGAGAAAAGAAAGAGAAAGAAAGAGGATAGAGGAATGGGAGGTGAAGGGGGAGGAGGGGAAGATGGATGGGGGGGGTCGCTGCAGGAGGAGGAACTTGGCTCCAGACAATGCCATCTGGCCTCATTGAAGTCATTTTTCTGCTGATAAGTGTAGACCAGACATTGCCAGAAATTAGGGTAACACGCTGGACGCATTACACTCATACGAAGGCCATCGCCATTAATTAAGGGCAATTTGGGTTAATTAGCACCGACTAACGACAACATGGACCGACGCAGATCTCTCTCTCTCTCTCTCTCTCTCTTTCTCTCTCACACACACACATATATACCCTAACACGCACGCACACACATTCACACCCACACACTCATACCTTCACACACACAAACTTACACACATATATTCACATTATTTCATGTCTACCACTAACTGTCCCTTTTTCCGTCGCGCCGGACTCACACCAGTCAACACACACACACACACCACACACACACACACACACAACACACACACACACACAATAGGGAGGAG
>NW_020869318.1:306234-313632 GCF_003789085.1 Penaeus vannamei | reverse complement strand
CTCTCTACAGTCTTACCAATCATACATTACAATACCCCCTCTCTCCTCTCTCTCTCTCCCTCCTCTCTCTCTCTCTCCCTTCTCGTTCTTCTGCTCCTCGTTTCTCATCTTCTCTCTCTCTGTTCTCTCTCTCTCTCTCTCTCGTTCTCACCGTCTCTCTCTCTCTCCTCTCGTTCTCTTTCTCTCTTCTCTCTCGTCTCTTTCTCTCCTTCCTCTCGTTTTCTCTATTCTCTCTCTCCATCGTTCTCCTCCTCCCCCGCCTCTCTCTCTCCTTCTTCTCTTCTCTCTCTCTCTCTCTTCTCCTCTCTCTCTCTCTCTCTCTCTCTCTCTCTCTCTCTTCTCTCTCCCTCCCTCTCTCTCCTCTCCTCCCTCCCATCAAATGAATGATGCGACAAGTGTTTGAATCTGGACGACCTCCACAGCATCGAGGGCGGGCCCCCTCTGACACTCGTAACTAAACACACCGTACGTACGGGCTCGACAAAAAACAGGTGTAACCAATTTTGTCTGAACCTTTCACTGTACTCATTTCTTATGCCGGTAAGAAGTGGCAATATTCTCCTTTTTTCTTTCTTTTTGTGTGTGTGGTGAAAGAAGAACTCAAGAATGGTGTGTGTGTGGTGTGTGTGTTGTGTGGTGTGTGTGTGTGTGTGTGTGTGTGGTGTGTGTGTGTGTGTGTGTGTGTGTGTGTGTGTGTGTGTGTGTGTGTGTGCGTGTGCTGTGTGTGCGTGTGTGTGTGTGTATGTGTAATCTATGTATAAATATACATATATTATATATTTATACCTACATAATTATATATATATATATATATATATATATATATATATATCTATATATTATATATATTATAGAGAGAAGAGAGAGAGAAGAGAGAGAGAGAGGAGAGAGAGAGAGAAGAGAGAAGAGAGAGAGATGAAGAGAGAGAGAGAGAGAGAGAGAGAGAGAGAGAGAGAGAGAGAAGAGAATACAGCAGATCGAGAAACCCTAAAAATAAAACCAATGATCTAACCATCCCCCCCCACCGCGCAAGAGACACACCAGCAAAGCAACATTATTTATTCAGCAGCAACAAACGCTCACGACAGAGGGGAGGGGGAAGGGGTGAGAAGGAGGGGAGGGGAGGAGGGGGGAGAGAGGGGCGAGAGATAGGAAAGGGGGGGAAGAAGGAGGAGGAAGGGGAGGGGGGGGGGCGAGAGATAGGAAAGGTGGAAGGAAGGGGAGGGGGGGGCGAAGAGATAGGAGGGAGGAAGGAGGTGAGGGGTGGGGCGATATAGAGATGGGAAGGAAGGAGGGAGGGGAGGGGGGACGAGAGATAGGAAGGGAGGAAGGAGGGGAGGACGGGAGAGAGAGAAAGAAGGAAGGGGCGAGAAGAGTGAGAAAGAGGGAAGGGACGAAAGAGAGAAGGAGGAAAGGGGCGAGAGAAGAGAGAAAGGAAGGAAACGGACGAGAAGAGAGAGAAAGAAGGAAAAGAGAGAGAGAGAGAAAGAGAGAGAGAGAGGAGAGAGAGAGAGAGAGAGAGAGAGAGAGAGAGAGAGAGAGAGAGAGAGAGAAGAGAAGAGAGAGAGAGAAGAGAGAAGGCCCGAGGATTGAGACGGAGGAAGAAAGGAGGGAACGGGGGGGAACCCGGAGGGAAGGGGGGGGGGGGAGGGAATAATACGTCCCCGGACAGATCGCGTAATCAAGATAAGACGCTAAGTTCAACGTCTGGTTATCACTTGGAGAAAAAAAAAGTCGAATGCATTTTTATTTCCGCGCCCACGACTCCCGCCTTTATCACTGGGGGGGTGGAGACGGGGGGTGAGACGGGGGGGTGAAATGGGGGTGACGGGGGGGTGAGGAGGAGTGATAGATAGGAGAAGGGGAGGGGAGAAAGCGAAAAGGGTGGGAGAGAGAGGGGAAGAAGGGAAGATGGGAGAGGGGAGAGTAGAAGAAGGAAAGATGGAAAAGAAGGGGAGAGGGAGATAAGGGGAAGAAGAAGGGAGAGGGAGAGGCGAAGAAGGGAATAGGAGAGAAAGGAGAAGAAGGAAAGATGAAAAAGAGAGAGGGAAGTGGAGTACTGGGGAGAGGGTAGATAAAGCACAGGATTTTGGTGGGAGGGAAGATAAAAGGATGGAGGAAAAGAGGAAGAGGGAGTGAGGGGAGGTGGAAGAGAGGAAGAGGAAGAGAGAGAGGACGGAGGAATTGAAAGGAGAAGGGAGGGGGAGGAGGGGGAGGGGGGATAATGGGCGAAAGGGCAGTAGGTCGCAACTGTCCGAGACATTTGTTCAAAGAGCGCTGAACAAAAGTGAACAAACAACAAAAACAAACAAGCGCAATTGAATGCAAAGCAACGACATTTGGACCAATACACGACGGAATCTCTCTCTCTCTCTCTCTCTCTTCTCTCTCTCTCTCTTCTCTCTCTGCTCTCCTCTCTTCTCTCTCTTCTCTCTCTCTCTCTCTCTTCTCTCTCTTCTCTCTCTCTCTCTCTCCTCCGCCCCTCTCTCTCTCTCCAACCTTCCCCTCCTCTTTCCTCCTCCCCCCTTCTCTCCATCTCCCTTCCATCTCCTTTCCCCCTTTATTTTTTCTTCCCTCTTTGCATCACCGTCGGCCAAGGGAGACGCCGACAGCCAAGGATTCCATGGAAGGCTTTTCTTTCAAGACGAAGATCTCGCTCGTCGTTGCTTCTCCTTTTCTCACGAAATTCCTAGCCCAGTATACCGGTTCGAACTGGTTCACTGCTTGACGGTGACACACAGGCCACTATGGATATACAATTTATATATCGAATCGAATCCTGCTTGAATCGAAAATGAGAGAGAGAGAGAGAAAAAAAAAGTTCTCAAATGGATATATTGAATCGTTTTTGCAAGAAAGAGAGGAAATAAATGATGTACAGTAAAGAGAAAAAAAAGAACAGAAATAAAAGGAAAACATAAAGAAGAACAAAAAAGAAGGGAGAGGAAGAGGAGGAGAAGGAGGCACAGGATAAAGGAAAAAAGGTAAAGGGAGAAGGAAAAGAAGTAAAAGGATTTGAAAACATAAATAATGATAATAATAATACCAAAAGTATAATAATATGACGGAAGAAGAAGAAGAAGAAGAACACGGGATGAAAGAAAAAGAAGAAGACGGGAAGAAGAAGTAGGAAAGAAGGAGTAGAAAAGAAGAAGAAGAAGAAGAAAAAGAAGACGGAAAGAATACGGGAAGAAGAAGAAGTAGAAGAAGAAATAGAAAAAGAAGAAGGAAAAGAACAAGAAGAAACAAGAAAAGAAGAATGGAAGAAGATACAAAAATGATAACTGGGTTCCTCTGCGCCCCCCGCCAGAAACCGGTCGCGGCGGCGGGCGAGGAGGCAGGCAGTCTGCAAGTGTTTTATATCCTGCGCCAGAGAACGAACGAGAACATCCAGACCAACGAATAAAAAGGGAGAGGAAGAGGAAGAGGAAAAGAAGAGAAAGAGGAAAAAGAAGAGGAAAGAGGAAAAAAGAAAAAGAGGAAGAGGAAGAAGAAGAACAAGAGGAAAAAAGAAAAGAGGAAGAAGAAAAAAGATGAAGAAGAGGAAGAGAGAAGAAAAAGAAGAAGAGGGAAACATAAAGGCAAGAAGAAAAAGGAAGATGAAGAAATGGAGAAGGAAATGAAGAAAAGGGAGGTGAGATAAAGAAAGAGCAGGGGATAAGGAAGCAGGGTGGGAAGCGGGAAAGTGCAGCAGTAAGGGAATGAGCAGCGGCCGAAGAGTGCAGTTAGTGGGAAGAAAGGAGGAGTAGAAGAAATATAATGTAATGACAGTATTAGAAGACAATAATAATGAATGAATCGATAATATTAAATCAATATATTATATATTAACAATGATCAATAATAATAATAATAATAATTGAATAATAAAAACTAAGATATTTAATATATAATAGTGAATAAAAACAATATTAATAGTAGTAGTAGAAATAATAACAATAATAACATTAACAATAACAATAAGGAGACTAAAATCATCACCATCATCATCATGGAGACAGTAAAACGAACTAGACACAAGACAAGACAAAAAAAAAAAAAAAAAAAAAAAAAAAAAAAAAAAAATCAGCCAAAACACCGGGCTCATGGGCTAACCCCCTCCCGCCCCCATTCTTTCCCGACGCCCCCCGAACAACCCCTCCTGACGCGGCAACACCTCCAGTGCGCAACCACGTCTGCCATAACCGCCTCCTCTCGCGCTCCTTTGCCCCTGCTGAGCCCAACGCCGACTCCCGACCACGAGGCTGAGATGTCAAAGGTTCAATCTCTCTCTCTCTCTTCTCTCTCTCTCTCTCTCTCTCTCTCTCTCTCTCTCTCTCTTTCTCTCTCTCCTCTCCTCTCCTCTCTCTCCTCTCTCTCTCTCTCACTCATGTTGTGTGCGTGCATGTTTGTGCGCGACTGAGTAATATATGTCTAAGTATGTCTATGCGCGTGCATGTGTGCGTGAGGACACCATCTCCAGTAGTCTCCCGAGGTGGGCATGCGGTGCCTGCGGGGCCACATGCCTCTCTGTAAACACGGGCGCGCTCCAAGTCGCCCTTGGAGCCAGATCTGTAACTATTTCATAATCCTTGGACTCCTTGCTGGTGCAACATTGCAAAACTTTGGAAATAACTAAAGGGTGAGTGGGCGGTCAAGTTTTTACCCCAGTGAATATGAGACTAATCATGATAGAGAGATGAGAGAGAGAGAGAGAGAGAGAGAGAGAGAGGGAGAGAGAGAGAGAGAGAGAGGGAGAAAGAAAGAGAGAGAAAGAAAGGAAAGAGAGAGGAGAGAGAGAGAGAGAGAGAGAGAGAGAGAGAGAGAGAGAGAGAGAGAGAGAGAGAGAGAGAGAGGAGAGAGAAAGAGAGAAAGAGAGAAAGAGAGAAAGAGAGAAAGAGAGGAGAGAGAGAGAGAGAGAAGAGAAAGAGAAAGAGAAAGAGAGAGAGGGGAGGAGAGTACCGACCGGAAAGAAAGGAGAGAGGGTGAAAGAGAGACAGAGAGGCCGAAAAAGAAAGAAAGAGAAAGACAGAGCGAGTGGGAGCGTGAGGCAACACGATCCCGGCGCGTCTTCCCGGTAAAGAGAGCCACGACAGACCCCAAACATCACGCTCATCCCAATGCTTGCTCATGCACGCCCTCGGACAGGACAGCCCGCCAAGGAGCCCAACAGATCAACATCCACCCAAAGGCGTTCATCACATGAGCATGAGATGTACCGAAAGTCTGCGTTCATTACAGGCTAAGTGGATATCCCCCACCCAGCTCAGAACGCAGTATAAGTGGATATCACCCGCCCAGCTCTGACTAAGTGGTATCACCCATTCAGCTCAGAGAAAGTGGATATCACCCACCTAACTTATTAAATGTGGTAACCCCAGTCCAGACTAAGTGGATATTAGACACCCAGCTCAGACCAAAATGAACGTCACGCATCCAAGCCTCCACAGGCAAACCGCACGGAGCACATCTCACATCACTGCATCCTCATATATCCAGACGAACCCGCGCCGTCTTCAGTGCCCGCAAGAAACCTCGGCAGAGCGAGAAGGGGAACGTCCAGCCAAAACCTTGGAGAGGCCCACGAAACCTTGGCATGGCCCTCGTCTAAAGTGCACAAGAGGTCTCATTCCGACGCGGCTGCGACGGTAGAGGGGAGGGAAGGGGGGGGGTGAGGGAGGAGGAGGCAGGAGGGAGAAATGGAAGGAGGGGAAGGTAGAGAGATGAAGGGCGGAGAGAGAGAGAGAGGGAGTGGGAGAGGGAGGGAGAGGGAGAGGGAGAGGGAGGAGGAGGAGAGAGAGGGAGAGGGAGAGGGAGAGGGAGAGGGAGAGGGAGGAGAGGAGGAGGAGGAGGAGGAGGAGGAGAGAGGAGGAGGAGGAGAGGAGGAGAGGAGAGAGAGGAGGAGAGGAGGAGGAAGGAGAGAGAGAGAGAGAGAGAGAGAGAGAGAGAGAAGAGAGAGAGAGAGAGAGAGAGAGAGAGAGAGAGAGAGAGAGAAGAGAGAGAGAGAGAGAGATAGAGAGAGAGAGAGAGAGAGAGAGAGAGAGAGAGAGAGGACGATGGACTCTGCTTGATTTTCGACCTTCAGGACGCGGGTGGAGGAGCAACTCCACCCAAGCCGCCCACCAGCCCTCCACCCAAAGTGCACACATTATGCAGGGTCTAAACTGGATCACGAGCGGGTTGTATCCTGACCGGCGTAGCGTCACTACAGCAGCCGTTGTACCCAGTGTTGAAATACAATATGTCCTTCAAGCAGAACCCTTGAGGAAGAGCATGATGATGCAAAGACAGCGACGATGTCCGTTGTCTGTCATCTGGAGACGGCGATTACATGCGCAAGATATTCTTGTAAACGCACATGCACTTATTCGTGCGCACACGCACACACACACACACACACACACACACACACACACACACACACACACACACACACACACACACACACACACACACACACACACACACACACACACACACACACACACACACACACACACAACGCTCCCCACCCCCATCACCCCACCACGCACCACGCCGCCTCAGCCGCCCCGAGTGCCCCCCAAAAGCGCATCCAAGTCAGCAACATGGCCCCGCCGCGGCCTCAATAATCGTCCGTGGTGACACATTCCCTCCACAAAGGACAACGCATACTTCAACACGTACGCTGTGACAGCATTGCAAGAGTGTTGCCGATAACTGCGGGAGATAAGGGTCAGCGAGGGGGGGAGAGGGGAGAGACGTGGGGAAAGGGGGGAGAGGGAAGGGGAGGAGGAAAGGGAGAGAGAGAGAGAGAGAGGGGAAATGGGGGGAGAGACGTGGGAAAGGGGGAAGGGGGAAGAGGGAGGAGGGGAAAGGAGAGAGAGAGAGAGAGAGAGAGGAGGGGAAATGGGGAGAGACGTGGGGAAAGGGGGAGAGAGGGGAGGGGATAGGGAGAGAGAGAGAGAGGGGAGGGGAAAGAGGGAGAGAGGGGTGAAAGGGGGAGAAATGGGAAAAGGGGAAGAAATAAGGTGGAAGTGAGGGGTAAGGGGGATGGAAAGAGTGGAAGAGAGGGGAGAGGGGTGGAAGAAATGGGGAATGGGGTTTGAGGGTTGGGAAAGGGATGGAAGAGTGGCGAAAAGAAGTGGAAGAGAGGAGGAAAAGACCTCAAAAAAGGTGGAATATTGGCGAAAAAGGACTAGAAAGGGGTGGAAGAAAGGGAGGAATATGAGAATATATATGCATGGTGAAAGAATCCGAAACAGGTGGGAAAGTGAGGACAAGGGGTAAAGAGAGGTAAACGATAGGTGGACGAGTGGATAGGAGTTAAGAGTGGAAGAGCCGCCTCGTTTGAAGACTTGAAGTGGAGGTGGGTTGCAGAGTGGCTCGCCTGGGGTACGGGCGGGCGGCTCCTCTCAACTCTCTCCCATTACTCTGAGT
>NW_020869318.1:296234-301234 GCF_003789085.1 Penaeus vannamei | reverse complement strand
TGAAATTAATTAATCTACCACTGAATTGCATCCCAAAGACAAAAAGCCACAACAGTAACACCAATATCATCCGGATGGAAGTAAATCTTTCTTCTTCTTCAACAGTTGGAATATTTCAAAGGTATCTTTCCATATTGTGAATGTTAAAATAGGCATATTGTTCCACAGATCTACTACAACTTGATTTTCATATCACAAGAATAATGGACATATATTTACAAAATAAACACTATAACAACAAGACAGACTGCTCAAGAAGTCTGAGATCAACTTAATTGTAACTACTCAAGCCTTCCCAATGCTTTTAGTAGAAGGAGAGTAAAACGAAAGAGGAAAGATCATAAATGCTCAGGAAAAGTTATTGCTTCAAAATAAATGTCTATTTAACCAAGTGATATCAATCAGACAGATAAACTCCCAACCATCATTATCATCATCAATGTGATTATAATAATAAATAATATTACTATCATTAGTATCATTATCATTATGATCATTATTATTAATATTATCATTATTACTGACATCATCATTATCATTATCATTATCTTTATCAAACTTCCTATTATCACAATGTAACTGATTCTGACGGTGAATTCCCTTGCCAGGTAACTTAAAAAATACTACAAACGATGTAAAACTCCTTACATCAAACAGCCAATGATACTATGAAAGCAAACCAATCAGAGGCTAATCAATCAAATACACACACAAAAAAAAAAACACGGAGTCCCATTTGATCAAACAAAATTTCTATGAAGATGTAACTCATGTGAAGGGAAATAAAAAATTTTAAAAAATAGAAAAAAAGGTAGAGAACAGAAGATAGCAAAAATCATCACAGAAATGATAACAGTGATAGGTAATTATTCGTAATGACAGAATAAGACGAAAAACAAAATCACTAAATCCAAGGGTATAAAAATGAAGATATAAAAAAAGCCAGCATTTCTTCTGAATGTATGTATGACTACTACTAAAACAAAAATAATTTTCAAACACCCTACATCATGTTTACAGTGTCAGTAAGTCAATATGAATAAGCAACTATGTTAGACTTTTAATGCTAATAAAGCCACATTTTCCATGTCCATAAGTGATCCACGTTGGATGTTAAGAAATACAAGTTAGAAATTAAAGTTTCAATGGTTTCTTCATTGTACTATTTGCAGTCCAATGCAATATGATAGCTCTACTTACCTTGCTTTATGATAACTTTGGCCTCATCTGAATGCTATCACTAAATCAAGAAAATTCACTTGTGCAATATTCGCCACAAACAGTACACTTCTGTTACTTATCAAATAAGAGCACAACTCCTCTTTGAAGTTAAAGTAAATGAACTCTGGCCTGTAAAAAGTATCGCTTTCAAAAGGGGTAAATGGATCGTATAAGTGAAAGCTAATTCAAAGAACTGAAAGGGAAGATTACAATTGTACCCTACATGAAGGCTTCAAGACCAAAGTCTCACAATAAAATACATATATACATATATATTTATGTGTATGTGTAAATATAAATACAAATATAAATATGAATATAAATATATAAAAATATCATATACATATACACATACAGACAGACGTGTGTGTGTGTGTGTGTGTGTGTGTGTGTGTGTGTGTGTGTGTGTGTGTGTGTGTGTGTGTGTGTGTGTGTGTGTGTGTGTGTGTGTGTGTGTGTGTGTGTGTGTGTGTGTGTGTGTGTGTGTGTGTGTGTGTGTGTTGTGTGTGTGTGTGTGTGTGTGTGTGTGTGTGTGTGTGTGTGTGTGTGTGTGTGTGTGTGTGTGTGTGTGTGTGTGTGTGTGTGTGTGTGTGTGTGTGTGTGTGTGTACACATGCACATACTATGAATAAG
Source organism: Penaeus vannamei (assembly GCF_003789085.1). Lineage (NCBI taxonomy): Eukaryota > Metazoa > Arthropoda > Malacostraca > Decapoda > Penaeidae > Penaeus > Penaeus vannamei. Next base: position 299,381 of record NW_020869318.1, on the reverse strand, counting down.
ATGAAATACAAACTACAAACATTAAACCAGGACAAAATTAAAAATGTACAATCAGATTTTCTTGAAAGCAGGAGGCAAACATTCCACAATACATCTGCATCCACCTCAGTGACTTACCTTGAAGTGGTTCGACAATATCCATGAAGTCATCGAGGTTTGGCTGGAGCTGGATCAGGCCAGGCTGAATGAAGTCCGAGTTACCCGTACCCCTTGCTGAAAGGAGGCCAATACAGTCATTAAAAGAAATTCTGTAGATGAAAAAAACTCTTCATGCCATAGTGAATATTTTTTTTTTACGATAATAGTGTGAGGACTGTCTTCAGATAATTCCTCAAGCGGTCAAATTCATATTTTCCACATAAACGTTTTTTGTTGACATCAAAAATATGATTTATAGGGAAATAATTTAAGCTTTTCTTTTATCTGCTACATTTTACAAAATAATCAATTAACAATAAACTATGGGTGCAAAAATACTATGTTCTCTGCAATAACCTCCCAAAATCTTTATCTCTTCACAGAAAGAACAGGCAAACAGCCAACACATGAAAGGATAAACTCTCAGTCAAAAGAAAAATGATAAACAAAATACTTCGAAATTATGTGATTTGATAATATCATAGTAATATTTCCTCATTCATGAATTTTCTTCATTCCCGTCTCCCTGAATTAACAACTAATGCTATTTCATAAAAAGGAAAAAAAATGAGAAAGAAGAGGAATAAACAAAGAAAATGCAGGAAAAATGGATATAAAATAAAGGAGAAACAATAGAAAAAAAAGTCAATAACATGTCCATCATCCCAGCCCATACCTATATAAAGGGTTTCTACATTATTCAGTCAAAAACCTCTGTCTATTCTGCCTAATCTTCTCTTCCATTTCCCTTAAAACACACAAATCCCACCTTTATTTTCTCTTTTCCTAACCACTGGCAAAGGTCTTTTCATTATCTAATAAAACTGCTTAATATACATCAAACTTAATTAATAAGCTTTCCAGGTTATGAAATTAATCAGACTGATAAGTTCACATAATGTTAGATATTGCTACAATATCAGTGAAGATACAATTTAAGAAAAAAAACATGGTTACAAAATCAAACAAAAAAGAACATTTGAAAAACAAATGATAAAAAGAAAGGTGAAGGCCACATTCATGACTGCAGTTGGAATTTTCCCAATGATAAATACACCCTTATCAAGATCCAGCAGTCTACTTATCTAAGCAAATGTTAAATAGGATTTTCTACATCTCAAATGGCCAATGAGCTACCTTTAAAGATGCCGGGATGAGAATATGGATTCCTTATCAGTCCCTATTTCTAACCTTACAGGAGGATAATAATAATATATATTTTTCTAAAATAAATAACTCACAATCAATCTCATAATTCAATTAATCAAGTCTATCATGAAGATCAGAAGAAAAAATAGCTTCCATTAATATGTTACCGAAGATGCTTGCTATAAGGGATGATGTGAACGTTGCTAAATCCAACAAAATCACACATAAGTAAACACACCAAAGAAGATAAAGAAAAACAAAGAAAATACCCTGTGTCTGAAATAGGGTCTGCTAAATCATCTAAATTATCTGTCCATTACCAATTTCTAGGAATAAATAGATCTCTTCTTTCCCAATAAGTAGAAATACAGAATGTGCTATCCAGCCCTCAATAAAAGAAAAGAATATTATGTTAGGGTACAATGGATAACAGAAGCTAAAAAGATAAACTTCTCAAGACATGTGGAAAAATGATGAGTATCTATAAGAATTATCATTCTTACAATACAAGATATTCAAGTAACATGAAATGAATGCAAATACCATTTGATGAAACACCACTGAAAGCCCTTCATACGATTTTCTGAAAAAGTCATTTGAAAGAAAGTGGACCAGCACAAAATACGCAAAAATGCAGTTTCCTTGTTTATGCAAATGTAATAACTAAATGAGGTCCTAGACCTACTTAGTAATTAGAATCATGTAAAGAAAGTAAGAAAGGTAGGAAAAATGAAATACAACCTGACAAAAACAAACAGTACATTAAAAATTACTTTGTGGTATTTCTATCAAAATACATGAACATCAAACAAATCTTAATGAATGCGCTCGTATTTAGTAAAGAAAGAGGAGGGGGAGGAATAAGAATATGAATAAAAAAATGGTCTGAATCAGAAAAACCATCACAATGGAAGTTATGAAAGACAGATTCAATGCATTTGCTTGACTCTTACAGGAAAGGTGTAACATTTTAAATTAATAATTCAATATGATGAAAAGTTCTTCATTAAAATTCCTTACTATTATTTGAATACAGTAAAACAAATGGTTAATACATCAATAAGAAAAACTACAATGCCCCCCCTCCAGTAATTAGATTTTTCAAAATTATAATGCAGCCACATGAAATATCTAAATGTATATCCTGAGCACTGACACCAAGCTTAGCATGATATCTAATTCATCTAATCAATTATACTGTCTTAAATAAATATATAAAAAAATAATGTCATAGATATCATGGTTTTCCCTCCAGTAGTTCTAGGGCAGTCTCCATGGTTTTAGATATATTTTTGCTTCCGAAAGATACAAAGGAAACTATAAATTATAAGCTTTTTGAATAAAATATTTGAATTAGTTTTGGTTCTTAGAATTCCTGAAGTGTCTTTGCTTCAAGACATTATAGTCTACATCATACTGGTCCTAACTGTTAAATCATAATATCATAACGTCTCTAAAAATGCATTTTCTTTCTATCTATGTCAAAAACATTTCTGATGTTTATTCTTAATTTGTGCTATTATTCAGCAAATAATGCAATATCCAAGTCACAGTGCTCTTTTCACAAGATTTTTTTTTTTTGGGGTTGGTGGTGGGGTGAGGGTTAAAGTTATAAAATGAGTGCTATTTCAAAAACCTTACACCAGTGGTTACCTTTAATCTCTGTTGACAATTTTCTAAGAATGTGTCATAAAGGTTATCTGGCTTATTAAAACTATTTATGAAAACTAAAACTATTACTGAATGCATATTATATGAAATTTTACTTATATCAGTTGATCAATGTGATCCTTACTTCTCACAAAAATTTATAAGGAGACATTAAATCACCTCGTTCAGACACTTCAGTTTCTGTCCCCC
>NW_020869318.1:270022-283634 GCF_003789085.1 Penaeus vannamei | reverse complement strand
AGAAAGAGGAAAGAAAGAAAAAAGAAAGAGAAAGAAAGAAAGAAAGAAAGAAAGAAGAAAGAAAGAAAGAAAGAAAGAAAGAAAGAAAGAAAGAAAGAAAAGAAAGAAAGAAAGAGAGAAAGAAAGAAAGAAAGAAAGAGAAAGAAAGAAAGAAAGAAAGAAAGAGAGAAAGAGAAAGAAAGAAAAGAAAAAAAAAATAACTAGCCAGCCTAATTTTGGCAGGTGCTCTGTTTCACTCCATTTAATCTAGGGATGACATGTATTTTTGAGTGCCTTTATCTGCAAGCCCCTCCATCCCCACCCCCCTACCCTTCCCATAGACACATTGATACCCTCCCCTACCCCCCCCCCCCTATTTAATTAACGATCCCGTGCGATAAGAGTCTATATCAGCCGTCGCCTTTCAAAACAGAAATCCGGGAAAAAGGTCCATGTCAGTCTAGGTCAGACTATCCCTCTGCAAGGTCATTTCAACATTTCTTCTGTGTCTTCTTCTATTTTCTAATTAAACCTTGACAAAGATGGTACCCTTATTCGCAGCCTGAGTAAAAATGATTTCTTTGCATACCTAATGAATGGTCGTATTTTTTTTTCTTTTTCTTTACTTACTGAAGTTTTAATTTAAAAATACCAGAGCCACAGTCATGTCTGTACGTCGGCATGACACGTCGTTATAATTTTCGCGGAACAAAAAATATACAAACGGGAAAATGCTTGCAAGCTCTTCGAAAAATCACCACCATAGGTTTCTAATATCCGATACAATTCGACCTTATAAATTAAAAGACAAACAATTAAACAACCAACACTTCGGGGAATCGGGGAACATCTCAGACAACTCGTAGACTGCCCCCCGCCTGTGGTCGACCAAAACCGTAGGCCCCTTATTTACAACTCTTAAGGGAACGCGCAGCCCTCCTGATGAAGGTTAAACGTCTTTTCGTTCTCTAGACTTTTACAGAAACACGGAAGGACGCATGGACACTACCCAATCTTCTTCTTCCTCTTCCTCTTCCTCTTCCTCTTCCTCTTCTTCTTCTTCTTCTTCTTCTTCTTCTTCTTCTTCTTCTTCTTCTTCTTCTTCTTCTTCTTCTTCTTCTTCTTCTTCTTCTTCTTCTTCTTCTTCTTCTCTTCTTCTTCTTCTTCTTCTTCTTCTTCTCTTCTTCTTCTTCTTCTTCTTCTTCTCTTCTTTTTTCTTCTTTTCTTTTCTTTTTTTTTTCTTTTTCTTTTTTTTTTTTTTTTTTTTTTTTTTTTTCTTTTCTTCTTCTTCTTCTTCTTCTTCTTCTTCTTCTTCTTCTTCTTCTTCTTCTTCTTTCTTCTTCTTCTTCTTCCTTCTTCTTCTTTCTCCCTCCTCCTCTCCTCCTCCTCCTCCTCCTCCTCCTCTCCTCCTCCACCCACTCCCCCTTCCCTTCCACCACCACCTCCTCCTCATCACCATCATTATCAACATTTTCATCTTTCAACACTAACAGTACACAACATCACTGAACGCGGCTGCCTGCGGAACGAACGCGCACCAACAGCGGCTAATTCTGTCTGAATCAGCTGTTCAAAAGGCACCTTCCCCAAACACTCCTTCAACTGCAAATTCAACGGTCTTACAACGTTAACGAAGAAAATCCTGATCTCCGAAGGCTCAACGTCTCGTGGAGTGAGGTAAGCAAAAAAAAAAAATAAAAAATAAATAATAAATAAATAAAAAATAATAATAAATAAATAAATAAAAAATAAAAATACAAATAAATAAAATAAAATAAATAAATAAATAAAAAATAAAAAAAAAATAAATAAAATAAAATAAATAAATAAAAATAAATAAAATAAATAAACATAAATAAAATAAATAAATAAATAAATAGAAAGAATAAAAGTCAAGTAGGCGTTAATAAAACGTAAAATGAATAAACAAATGAAAGGCGAAATGTGTCTAGACAAATTCAATAATCTTATCGCATTATTTGTCAGACACAGCGTATGGTTTACATCAGGTAAAGCCTTCTGACGAATAGGCCTTGATAAGAAACTAATTGATATCTATATTCGAACGCACAGACACCTAGACACAGACACGTAGACACTGACAGACACACATACACATAGACACATACAGACACAGACACATACACATAAACACACACATAGACACATACAGATAAACACACACACAGACACACACAATATACACATGCATACATACAAACATACATACCTACATACATACACACTTTCATTTATATAGACATACATACATACGCATAAACATATATAAGTTTGCTGCCTTAACCAAAAGACAAGACGACATATATATAACTTTTTTTTATAAGAAAACAGATAATGACGATTTCGAAGGAGAAATTTCAATAAAATCGCACAACAATCGAGTAGAACCTATTATAAGAATAAAAACATGTAAACTGAAAAAAACTAACAATACCAATAAAAGAAAGAAAGAAAGAAAAAGATCTACCTACCCCCACCAAAATAATAATTGATGATGATGATGATGATGATGATGATGATGATGATGATGATGATGATGATGATGTGTGTGATGATGATGGTGATGGTGATAATAATAATAATAAATAGATAATAAATAAATAAATAAATAATAAAGGCATAATGGGAAATTATCTCCTCATAATTATCCTCTGCTCATCGCGGATTCTCTCCTCCTCTTCCTCTCCCGCCTTCTCCTTCCCAACTCCTACAATCAATAAACAAAACAAAACAGAGAAAACAACACAAGCGGGAAAGGGGGGGAAGGGATCTTTTCGAGGAGATATTTAAGGACATTTTTTTTCTCCCTCACCCTCGCCCTTCTCTCTCTCTCTCATTTCCTGGAAATGATAAGGACACAATGGAGCTGCGCCGGTCAATGAAGAGGGACTGAGCGAAGGAGGCAAAGAGGAAGAGAGAAATAAGATGCCTTATATATATATACGTACATATATGAATGTTTACGCACATACACACAATATAAATATACAAAATAAGTAAATACATATACATAATATACACATATCTATCTATCTATCTATCTATGTATATATATATAAAACACAAACATATGCGCGACAGACAGACAGACAGAGTGAGAGGGAGAGAGACATAGATAGTTATCTCTTAATTCCCATTCATCCTTTATCAATAATACAAATATTCACTGCCCCCCCCACCCCCACCCCTCTACACAGCCACCTCACTTCCAAACTTCGAGCCGCCGCCAAACCACCGCACCGCCCACATCATCCACACCCACACCCACACCCACAATCCACGCAGCGCAAGGCATCTAAATAAAGTGACGTTGGTGGCGGGGGCTGGGTGAGGTGGAGGGGAGGGAAGTGGGGGTATAGGGGGGGTGAGGTGGGGTATAACGCTTACGTCATCGCACCTGCTCACCATCTAACGGGAGCAACGACCACAGCCGGAAAAGGGCTTATCTACGCGCATCCTGTGCTTGGAGATAACGAAATCACAAATGACAAGCACGGTTACACGCTGGAGCATAACAATAACAATCACACTCAGAGACACATGCACATTGAAATGCACAGGCGCAGGCGCGCGCACACACACACATACACGCAACAAAACAAATACAAATAGATACACAAACACACACATACACGCAGCAAAACAAATACAAATAGATACACAAACACACACATACACGCAGCAAAACAAATACAAATACATAAACACACACACCCACGTCAATTTACAGATCCTCCAAATAAAATGTAAAAGTCACGCCGGTAAACTGCAACTTTCCCCCCACAGAACGCGAAGAAACTCGAGCCTTACAACGAACGCCTAACACCAACACTCCCTCTGACTACAGCTAACCCCGCGACCAAACAGAGACAAAAACAAAATACAACACCAATACAACGTGCCTGACAACAATAATCCCCGACCAAATGGTACTAGAAAAATATGAATGATTTGAATTATAAGACACCCAGTTTTCTTCCCGACCAAATGGTACTAGAAAAAAATACGAAATATTTGATTTAAAAACACCCAGTTCTCTTACCATAATGGAAAACAAGTCATTATAACAGGTATTTATTTATTCATGCATTAGAATGCAAATATCCTTTTGTAAAGAAAAAGAAGAATGGATAAATTCAAAGAAAATAATACAATAATTTAAAGTATAATAAAGACAACATTCCTCTGGTTCTTTGCCAAAACATATAAAAAACAAGCACAAGAACAAGGACAAGGGTTACAACAAAGAACAACAAGAACAGTACAAATGACCCCCCTCCCCCCCCCCAAAAAAAAAAAGCAACATAAATGATACTAAAATTCCACTTAACTACGAACTCCTTAAACCCCAAGACCCCTCCTCCCCCCACGGACCCAACCGAACCCGCAGACTGGCAGGGTTCACAACTCGGGGGGGGAGGCCCGTCGGCTGACCTTGGCACCGCTGTCGTACTCAAGGAGAGTGGGGGAAACATGTCACAGAAAGACAAACATTCAACACATACATATGCATAAGCGTGCGCGTGCACGCACACACGCACATACACACACACACACACACACACACACACACACACACACACACACACACACATGCAGACACATGCAAACAAACCATTTGGTACTTCGAATACCCCTACAGGCCGGGGGGGGGGGGGATGGAAGAACAAAGGAAAAAAGGGAGAGAAGGGGAGGAGAAGAGAGGTGAGACCAGGATAAGAACCGAGAGAGAGAGAGAGAGAGAGAGAGAGAGAGAGAGAGAGAGAGAGAGAGAGAGAGAGAGAGAAGAGAGAGAGAGAGAGAGAGAGAGAGAGAGAGAGAGAGAGAGAGAGAGAGAGAAGAGAGAGAGAGAGAGAAGAAAGAGAGAGAGAGAGAGAGAGAGAGAGAGAGAGAGAGAGAGAGAGAGAGAGAGAGAGAGAGAGAGAGAGAGAGAGAGAGAGAGAGAGAGAGAGAGAGAGAGAGAGAGAGAGAGAGAGAGAGAGAGAGAGAGAGAGAGAAGAGAGAGAGAGAGAGAGAGAGAGAGAGAGAGAGAGAGAGAGAGAGAGAGAGAGAGAGAGAGAGAGAGAGAGAGAGAGAGAGAGAGAAGAGAGAGAGAGAGAAAGTAGAGAGAGAGAGAGAGAGAGAGAGAGAGAGAGAGAGAGAGAGAGAGAGAGAGAGAGAGAGAGAGAGAGAGAGAGAGAGAGAGAGAGAGAAGAGAGAGAACCCAATGACAGATGAAAAAAAAAAAAAACGGGCCCAAAATAACCCAGGAAACCAAACGACAAGAAATTCAAACCACGTAAAGACTGTAAAAAAAAGAAAGAAAAAAAAGAAAAAAAAAAATTACAGCTGCATCAACAAACAAGAATGAAGATAAACCACAGCAGATATATAACTGAGAGGAGGGATAGATGCCACAATACATAACTCTTTGATCATGCACATACATACATGTACACATGCATTGCTTACACACAACCTCTCACACAAACAATCAAACACGCACATGCACAAACACACAACCCTCCCTGCTTTTTCTCTCTCTCTTTCGCTCTCTCTCTCTCTCTCTCTCTCTCTCTCTCTCTCTCTCTCTCTCTCTCTCTCTCTCTCTCTCTCTCTCTCTCTATTTTCTATGTATCTATCTGTCCATCTATCTCCCTAACCCTAACCTCTCTCTCTCTCTCTCCCTCCCACCCCCACACCCACAACCCCCCCCGTTTCCTCCCCTCTCTATCACCCCCCACCCCTCCCCCACTCTCAGAACACGCCGCAAATCAAGATGCAGAGAGCCCAGACCCTTGCAAAGTGCGCAAGACATTTTACGGGGCGCGTCCGGCAACATGGCAACTCTCGATACGACGCCACACCTTTTGCATCCCCCCCTCCTCCATTCCCCCTCTCCACACCCCTCCATTCCCCTCCTCCATCCCCCCTCCCCCCCCATCCCATTCCCCTCCCATTCCCCCTCCCCCACCCCTCATTCCCCTCCCCCACCCCTCCATTCCCCCTCCCGTCTCCATTCCCCCTCCCTCCATTCCCCCTCCCCCCCTCCATTCCCCTCCCCACCCCTCCATTCCCCTCCCCCTCCTCCATTCCCCCTCGCCCATTCCCTCCACTCCCCCCCTCCCTCACCCAACATCCCTCCATCTTCCTCCCTCCACCCCTCCATTCCCCCTCCTCCACCCCTCCCACCCCCCTCCTCCACCTCCCCAACATCCCTCCTTTCTCTCTTCCTCCTCCCCTCCCCTCGACGCGATCCCCACCCGTAAATCAAAGAACGATCCGGAACCAAAGCAAATGAAAGGAAACAAAGAATGAGAGAAAGAAAGAGAAAGAAAGAGAAAGAAAAAGGAGGGCAGGGCAAAAAAAATATGTAAAGTCGATAGCGCGCGTGTCATTAAATCAATTATTCTCTCCCCTAAACCTGCCATCTACTACTCCTAGGGGAGGGAGGGGTAGGGATAGGGGAGGGGGAGATATATAGAGGGGAGTGGAGGGAGGGGAGGGGAAGGGGAGATAACTTGATCGCATTCTCTTCCCCTCCCGCTTTCGTAAGTCACGTGAGAATGAGAGATAACGACGCACATGGGGATAAGGGAGGAGGGGGTGGAGGAGGAAGAGACGAGAGAGGGAGAGGGCAAAGGGAGGAGAGGTAAGAGAGAGGGGAAAGTTGGGGAGGAGGAGGAGGAGGAGGAGGAGGAGGAGGAGGAGGAGATAAGGAGGAGGAGGAGGCGGAGGGGGGACTGGAAGGAGGAGAAGAAGTGAGAGAGAGGGAAAGGGGCGTGAAGGGTTAGGAGGAAGAGGAGGAAGAGGAGAAGAGGAGGAAGAAGAAGAAGAAGAAGAAGAAGAAGAAGAAGAAGAAGAAGAAGAAGAAGAGGAGGAGAAGGGGTAGGAGAGGGAGGAGACAAGATGGTTTGGGTAGGAGGGGTAGGAGGGAGGGGGAGGAAGGACTGGATGAACAGGAGGAAGAATAAAGATGAGAGAGGCGAGTGGTGTAGGGAAAAGAAAGGCAGAAGAGGAGAGGAAGAAGAAGAGGAAGAGGGGGAGGCAATAAGCAGGTGGACCAAGCTATATGCGCGTCGAGTCACTGACTAGACGAAGGAAATAACTGGCCCTTATCCATTTTATCCACCTTATTCTCTCTGTCTGTCTGTCTGTCTGTCTGTCTGTCTGTCTGTCTGTCTGTCTCTCTCTTACATACACACACACACACCACACACACACACACAACACACACAACACACACACACACACACACACACACACACACAAACACACCACACACACACACACTAAGCACTAAACTTCATCAATGCGCTGTACACCTTCCCCCGTGAACAGCATACCAATGAAGATCATAACCTGGCCAACAATTCCCTCTGTATCTGTCTGTTCACCTCTTCAATACACTTACAAATATTCAATGCACTTACAAATATTCAATACACTTACAAATATTCAATACACTTACAAATAATACACTTTACAAATATTACACACTTACAAATATTCCAATACACTTACAAATATTCAATACACTTACAATATTCAATACACTTACAAATATTCAATCACCATTACAAATATTCAATACACTTACAAATATTCAAATACACTTATTACAATACACTTACAAAATACATTCCTAAGCCTAAGCCTTTCACTGTACATCTAAATATTTCTCATCCTTTCAATTCAGATCAACATATTCCTCAAATAACATCATCACATCAAACTCTACCTCAGATTTTCAATACACCCCAAATATTACTCATCCTTACAATAAACACCAAAATATTCCTCATCCCTTCAACACACACCAAATATTCCTCATCCTTTCAACACACGCCAAAATATTCCCCAGCTTTTCAATACACACTAAAATATTCCTCATTCCTTCAATACAAACCAAATATTCCTCATCCTTTCCATACACACCAAAATACTCCTTATTCTTTCAGTACACACCAAATATTCCCCAACCATTCAATACACACCAAAATATTCCTCATTCTTTCAATAAACACCAAAATATTCCTCATCCCTTCAATACACACCAAATATTCCCCAACCATTCAATACACACCAAAATGTTCCTCATCTTTCCAATAAACACCAAAATATTCCCCAGCCTTTCAAAACACACCAAAATATTCCTCATCCCTTCAATACACACCAAATATTCCTCATTTTTTCAATACACACCAAATATTCCCCAACCATTCAATACACACCAAAATATTCCTCAGCCTTCAATAAACACCAAACTATACCTCATCCTTTCAATAAACACCAAAATATTCCTCATCCTTTCAATACACACCAAAATATTCCTCAGCCTTCAATAAACACACCAAACTATACTCATCCTTTCAAATAAAAACCAAATATTCCTCATCCTTTCAATACACACCAAAAATTCCTCAGCCTTCAATAAACAAAACTATCTCATCCTTTCAATAAACACCAAAATAATCCTCATCCTTTCAATACACACCAAAATATTCCTCAGCCTTCAATAAACACCAAAACTAATACAATCCTTTCAATAAAAACCAAAATATTCCTCATCCTTTCAATACACACCAAAATATTCGTCAGCTGTTCCTTTTGCGTCTCATAATCATCTACCTTGGGGGAGAAGGAGGGGGGAGGGGTAGAGTCGTCCTGGAGGATGGGGGGGGGATTGATTGGAGGGGAGGGGAATGGATAGGGGGGAGGGGATTAGATGGAGGGGGAGGGGAATGGATGGGGGACGGGCTAATGGTGGGGGGAAGGGGGTTGGGGGTTGGACTAAGGGTGGGGGAAGGGGGTTGGGGGTTGGGCTAAGGGTGGGAGGGAGATGGGGACGGGGGAGGGAAACGGATGGCTGGCGGTGGGGGAGCTGCATAAATGTTGACAATTCCCCCCCCCCCCCGCCCAAACGCTTCTGCAATCTCGGTGCATCCGCGAGAGAAAGCGGCAACTGCACCGCCCCAAGTTGCTACGTAACCCTTTTCACCCGCGCAAGGAGAGTAGGCTAGGCTACCGCGTCGCCACCGCTGCGCGTAGAATGATTAAGGCTCCGAATACTGTTTTTTTTCTTCTTCTTCTTCTTTACGAATAATAAACAGTAGAAGCTAAACGTGCAATGGGTTTAAACGAAAAAACATCTACGTTTAGTGGAATATAAACAGCTGGGTCCAAGGCATATTTAGAGGACGCGTTCGTTAAACAGTGGTTATATTGCACAGGGAATGGGGAGGGGGGAGGGGGGGAAGGGGAGAGGAGGCTGAAGAGTTAGGAGAGGGAGAGAGGGGGAGAGTAAGGAGAGGCGGTAGGAAAAGAAGGAGGGAGAGGAGAGAGTAGGGTGAAGAATGTGGGAGGCGTGAGAGTAGGAAAAGGATGGTAGTAGGAGGTAGAGGGGGAGGGGGAAAAGGAAGTAGTAGGTGGGGGAAAAGAGGGAGGGAGAAGGGCGAAGAGTAGGTGGAGAAAGGAGGGGGGGAGGGAAAAAAAGCGAAGAGTAGGGAGGGAAGAAAGGGGACGATAAATACGAGGAGGTAGAGAAGAGGAGGCAAAAGAGTAGGGGGGAGGGGGCAGGGGGGCGAGAGACGGACGGACGGGGGGGGGGGGGGCAGTCCTGTTTTCTGATGGCGTTGCACAACCCGATCTTGCCTCAGCGACTGAGCGACCCTGAATATGCTGGGTCAACACAGGCGGTTTTGACGAGGCGAATTTCCCCTTGGGGAGTACAACTTGTTTCCTTTCTTCTCCTTCCATTTTTTTTTCCTTTTCTTTCCCTTCATTTTCTCTCTCTCTCTCTCTCTCTCTCTCTCTCTCTCTCTCTCACTCTCTCTCTCTCTCTCTTCTCTCTCTCTCTCTCTCTCTCTCCTCTCTCGGAGTACTTTTTTTTTCTTTTTCCTTTGCTGCTCTTTCTTCTCTCTCTCTCTCTCTCTCATCTCTCTCTCTCTCTCATCTCATCTCTCTCTGCTCTGATGTATGTATGTATGTGTGTGTGTGTGTGTGTGTGTGTGTGGTGTGTGTGTGTGTGTGTGTGCACATATATGTATATATATATTCACGGTTTTCCAGTATGCCAACTTATATAAACATGTATGCTACCAAGATCAAAAAATATTTTTAATTGGAAAAAACGAATGAAGCATAATGAACAAAATAGGGTAAATAATATCTCCAGCTGATGCAAGGATAAATAAAAGACGAAAAAAAAACGACGAAATTTATCCTGCTGATACAAGGAAAACAAATAAAAGAAAAATGAAAAAAGGGGATAAACTTTCTCTCCTGTTTTAAGAAAAAATAAGACGAAAGAAGAAGAAGAAAAAGAAGAAGAAGAAGAAAAAGAATAATAATAATAATAAAAAAACGATAAGCAAATATCCTCTCCGGGTGATACAAGGAATACAACTGGGTTCACTTTCTCTCCTGATGAAATAAGTAAAATAAGGAAGACGAAAAACGAAAGAAAATTGAGCCTATATCCACTCCTGCTGAATATAGAAAAAAAAAAGGAAAGAAAAGAAAAAAGAAGAAAAAAAGATGAAAGAAAAAGAAAAGAAAAGAAAGAAATGAAAGAAAGAAAGAAAAGAAAGAAGAAAAAGAAAAGAAAAGAAAAGAAGAAAAAAAGATGAAAGAAAAGAAAAGAAAAGAAAAGAAGAAAAAAAGAGAAAAAGAAAGAAAGAAAAGAAAAGAAAAGAAAGAAAGAAAGAAAAAAACGAAAATGGGGCAAATATTCTCCCCTGAAGATGAAAACACGACACTGAACCATTAACCGACGATAAAATCAAGCATTCCCCAACGACAGCGCGGCCCAGGTAGAGTAACGGTAAAAGCACAAAGATAAGAGACTCTTGTAGAATTCTAAAACCACGAGTGTGCTTTTCGAACCAACATAATCGTCGCCTACAGTACGTGACAAGACTGTTTGAGTGAAGTCATAGAGAAAACAGCAGTAGTAATAGTAATAGTAATAGTAATAGTAGTAGTAGCAGTAGTAATAGTAGTAGCAGTAGTAATAGTAATAGTAATAGTATATAATAGTTAGTAGTAGTAGCAGCAGTAGTAATAGTAATAGTAATAGTATAGTCATAGTAAAGTATAGTAGTATTGGTATTTGTAGAAGTGTTGATGGTAGTAATAATAGTAATAGTAATAGTCATAGTAACGGTGTTGTTGTTGGTGGTGGTTGTTGGGTTGGTGTGGAGGCGTGGAGGTGGAGGTGGAGGTGGAGGTGGTGTAAGTAGGTAGTAGGTAGTAGTAGTAGTAGTAGTAGTAGTAGTAGTAGTAGTAAGTAGCAGTAGTAAACAATAACTATAATAATATCAAGGTGATTAGAATAATAACAAAACAACAATAAGGCGCATAACATCAACAATTACCAGAACATAATATCAACAAAGAAAAACAACGAGAAACCATCACTACACCATAATTAAAAACAGCAACAATAATACATTTATCATTACAAAACAATATCAAAATAAAATAACAAGAAAACACACAAAAACAGTAACAATATTCAAAATCAAAACAACAATAACAAAAAAAAAACAACAACGATAATGACACTACACCAATTACAAAAAACAATAAACAACAACAACAAAACGAATAACGCTAAAGAACAACACCCCAACCCACACCACCAAAACAACAACAAACAACCCAACAACACCCAAACAACCACCACCCCCCCCCCACCCACCCCCCCACCCCAACGCGGCTTCCCCCTTCGCCCCAGCCGGCATCCGTCACGCTAAAAGATGACGCAACGCCGCTGCTATACTTAGCCTGGGACCGCCCCAGCCGCCTCGGCCTCTCTCTCTCTCTCTCTCTCTCTCTCTCTCTCTCTCTCTCTCTCTCTCTCTCTCTCTCTCTCTCTCTCTCTCTCTCTCTCTCTCTCTGCCAAAAACAACAAACAACACGAATGTAGACTATGTGCATGGGGGGGGGGGGGGGGGGGTAGAGGGGAGGGGTAAAGGTGGACGGGGACGGGGGGGGGGGGTCAGGAGGTGCAAAGGTGTCTATCGGTTGCAATCTGTATGCACGGTCGGTTGCGCGGTCACCCGTCTGGCTCTGGCGGTAAGAATGCGCTCGAATCTTTTTTGTTTTCTTTTCTTTTTTACTTTTTTTTTTAAATCTAATTTCCTTTCATTTTATCGATTATTATTATTCGTTGTTGTTATTAGTTACTTTGTTCTCTCTCTCTCTCTATCTTATCTCTCTACTACTATCTATCTCCCTATTCTCCTTCTTCTCTCTCTCTCTCTTACTTTCTTACTTGTATTACCCCCTTCTCCTTCCCTTCCTTCTACCCCCTATTCCTTCATCCTCCTACGCCTTCCTTTCATTCAACCCCATGCCCTCCCGCATTCCTGAGCACGACGTTTTGAAAATAAGAAAGAAAAAAAAAGACAGAAAGAAAGACAAAAGAAAGAAAAGAAAAAAAAAAAAGAAAGAAAAAAGAAAAAAAAAACAGAAAGAAAGAAAAAAAAAACAGAAAGAAGAAAAGAAAAAACAGGAATAAATTGATAATATGAAACAGGTAGTGGCTGCAATGCCTCGCTCTTCCGGCTGTTGCGCAATCACTCTCTGACTCAGTGGGAAGATTGCAATGATGAAGAAGATTGTACAATGCTTGCTTAATCTTGGCGATGGCACGGAACAAAAGCATAATTCATACTGAACTTACCCTAGTATTACTTTCATCTATAACAAATCTAAACATGTATATATATATATATATATATATATATATATATATATATATATAATATATACATATATATAATGTATATATATGTATATATATATATAATATATATATATATATATATATATATATATATATATGTATATATATAATCTATCGTATATATTATATATATATATATATACTATATATGGTGTGTGTGTGTGTGTGTGTGTGTGTTGTGTGTGTATATATATATATATATAAATTATATATATATATATATATTAGGTATGTTAATTTTGAATGTGCATACATAAACATCCATCAGTACATGTATGTTATATGTTTGTATGCATTTTACATATGCATGGTCGTGCACACACACACACACACACACACACACACAACACACACACACACACACACACACACACACACACACACACACACACACAATATATATATATATATATATATATATATATATATATATATATATATATATATATATATGTATATATATTATTATGTATATATGTATATGAATAGATGAAAATATATAACATACACACACACACAAACAAGTGTTTATACACATATATCACTAAATTTTGACACCTATATTCACACCTTGGCCCCATCCAAACACACAAACATATAAACAGGAAAAGCATAAAAGGTTGGTTAATCGAACCTAAGGAAACACACTGAGCATACTACTTACTTAATGCGATCCGCAAAAGCCTACATCATATACCCTGCATTATAACATGCCATAATATACCCGAAATGGCCACATGCAATGCCATAATAAAGTTTATAGCGATATATTCGGCTTCCACTTTAAATTCGCTGTATGTGCCCGCTTGCGTGTGACAGCATAATACAGTCTGGCAGAATATATATGTATAGTCTAGGCATCACATAGCGACAGTATAA
>NW_020869318.1:250022-262522 GCF_003789085.1 Penaeus vannamei | reverse complement strand
TCGTTACTCGCTTTATGAGGCGCCTCATCATCGCCATAATCTATATGGACGCCGCGATAAAATAAACTCTCTCGAAAAAAAAACTTTTATGTACGTACATACACGCATAACACACATACGCACACACAAATATCAATATGTTTGCCCTTGAACAGAGAGAGAGAGAGAGAGAGAGAGAGAGAGAGAGAGAGAGAGAGAGAGAGAGAGAGAGAGAGAGAGAGAGAGAGAGAGAGAGAGAGAGAGGAGAGAGAGAGAGAGAGAGAGAGAGAGAGAGAGAGAGAAGAGAGACAGAGAGAGAGAGAGAGAGAGAGAGAGAGAGAGAGAGAGAGAGAGAGAGAGAGAGAGAGAGAGAGAGAGAGAGAGAGAGAGAGAGAGAGAGAGAGAGAGAGTATAGGTTTGAGTAAGTTACCATCTACTCTGCAAACCTTACACATTGCACCATTATGAAAATACGGGTTGTCCCAAAGGATTCTAAGAAACACTCTTGTCGCTCTTTGTACCAAGAAGACGAAGGGGAATAAAAAAAGGAAGAGAGAGAGAGAGAGAGAGAGAGAGAGAGAGAGAGAGAGAGAGAGAGAGAGAGAGAGAGAGAGAGAGAGAGAGAGAGAGAGAGAGAGAGAGAGAGAGAGACGTAAACAAGTGAAAAGTACATATTACGAAAATGAAATATAAAGAATAGTCTCTCTCTCTCTCTCTCTCTCTCTCTCTCTCTCTCTCTCTCTCTCTCTATCTCTCTCACACACATTTGTATCGTTGAATAAAATCATAAAATCAGAATACGACGAACTGTGCTCCCGAGTTGCGAAGGTGTGACGTCACGCAGAAATCCGGGATGTTGCTGACTGTCGTTGAGTTTTTTTTTCTCTTTGTTTTATACGAATTTCTTTTCGCTTCGTCGCTATCTCCCCTTTCACTCCTCTCCTCCTTTCTTTCCCATTTGTCTTATCCCCTCTCCCTCTTTCTCGTTCCCTCTCCCTTCCTCCTTTCTCTCTCCCTCTCTCCTACCCTCCCTCCCTCTCTCTCTTTTTTCCCCGCCCACTCTCCCTCCTCTCCTTCTCTCTCTCTTCCATCGCTCCCCTCCCCCTCTCTCTCTTCCCCCGCCACCCTCCCTCTTTCCCTCCCCAGTCAATTTTGACATCCTCGAGTAAGCGCCTACTCATTATGGACCAACAAGCGAACACTGGGACTAAAGTCAAATAAAAAATAATGACATGCTAATTCGGAGAGCTGGACTGGACTCCACGGCGGAGAGAAACTTTTGAGTCACTAATTCTGCCTCTTGTCTTTTTTCCTCTCCCCGCCCTCTCTCTCTCTTTCCTCCCACACCCTCTGACTCTCTCTCTTCCCTCTCTCTATTCTCTTTCTTCTCTCTCTCTCTCTCTCTCTTCATCTCTCCCTACTTCTCTCTCTCTCTCTCTCTCTCTCTTCTCTCTCTCTCTCTCTCTCTCTCTCTCTCTCTCTCTCTCTCTCTCTCTCTCTCTCTCTCTCTTCTCTCTCTCTCTCTCTCCTTCTCCCTCTCTTTCTTCTATTCTCTTCTTGTCCTACTAAGCTTCAAGACTTTCACTGCACGTTCGTCTCTTGCTTCTCTCGCCGCTCTTTCACACTTAACAAATGAACTGCTTTATGTACCAAGGGAAATTTCACAACGAGTCTCTCTCTCTCTCTCTCTCTCTCTCTCTCTCTCTCTCCTCTCTCTTCTCTCCTCTCTCTCTCTCTCTCTCTCTCTCTCTCTCTCTCTCCTCTCTCTCTCTCTCTCTCTCTCCTAGCTCTCCCGTTCTTCTTTTTTTTCTCTCTCTCCTCCCCACTTCTCCCCCTCTTCTCTACTCCCATCTATCTCTCTTCTCTCTCTCTCTCTCCTCTCTCTCCCTCCTCCTCTCTGTCTCTCTGTCTCTCTGTCTCGTCTTCTCTCTGACTTCAAACTCAAACCATCTGGTGAAATTACATTTGAAGGGGTTGCGGGGGGGGGGGGTGGCTGGCTGGCTGATGCTGTGGGAGTGGGGGTGGGGGTCGGGACGAAGCATTCACTCTTTTCATATAATTCACAATTAATCTTAAAAAAGAAAGAAAAATAAACATAACATGAATAAGATTACATTTGTGTCTATCTTTTTTTTCCAGCTTGTGTACTTGCCTACCTTGGTCCATTTTCATTCGGCTTTCATTGTATCCAAGGAATCTACCAATACCATAAAATGACCGAGGTTAATTGCTGGTAATTAGCGAATTTTATCACCTTATTTCTAATCGATCCGTGATTTTCCCATGGTTAATTAGGGCACTATAAATATATTCGAAAGTTCCCTTGATTCTAAAACAGAGACGAAGACGAGGAAGAAATAAGCGAAGGGAGAAGGAAGGAGGCTGGGAGAGAAGAGAGGAGGTTCAAAAGACAAAAAAAGAAAAGAAAAAGGAAAGGAAAAACATAAATAGATAAAAATATATGAACAAGAAGCCCAATAAATGAACAAAGAAAAAAAAAAGTGTAAATATATAGATAAATATATGTAAAACCATAAGCCCAACAAATGAACAAGACAAAACAACAAGTGTGCCAAATAAACAAGAGACGAGATCTGCAGTCGATGCAAGCAAGAACCCCCTCCCCACCTCCCCCTCCTCCCTCCTCCGACCTTCCACCCCACCCCACCCAACCATCGTGCCCCTTAACCTTTCCTCTGCCTTTTATGTCTCTCTCTCAACCTCACAACCCATTTCCCTCCCTTCCTCATCCCTGTCGTCAACACCTCACTTGTAAACCCTCATCCTTTCCCTCATAAATAAGACACTAGTATACACAGAGGTAGACACCTCGTTTACAAACAACAAAACCCACACACACACATGTATGCAAGTAGAGTAATCACACACATAGACATACAGCCAGACTAATTACACAGACCCCACGGCATCACGCCCACACGCCAGGGCAAAAACAAACGCACACCAAACAAACCCATTCACGTCCTCTCCCCTCCCTCCCTCCCTTGTACCCCCCCCCCCTCCGCCCTCCCCGCCTATAGCATACGCTTAACAGACCAACCCACTCCCTTCCTGCACCGTCCCTCCCTCGGCCCAGCTCTAGGACGTGACGCCAGCGGGCCAATGGGCGTGCAGGATGAAGCGCTCGGCAACGCGCCTCGCGGATTGGCTGAGCGGCTCGGCGTGTCCTTGGCTTGCGAAACCCGATCGCGAATCATAACATGCGCTGGTCCGTCCGTCCGGCCAGGTGGGGGTGCGCCTTGCGGTCACGCTGGCGGGCGGCAGGGCGGGTGGCATGCACGCCCCGCCCACTCCCTGCCATACGCGAGCGCCGATTGTGGCGAACTCTTTCCTTAAAAAAAAAAAAAAAAAAAAATGCATACATGTAAACAAAGGTCAACGAACTGGCCCCGATTTCCAACAACGGAAACAAGGCCGCCTCCCTTCCTTCCGAAAGGCTGACCCGCTAACCGACCTTTCCTCATGACAGGCAGGAAGCGCCCTACTCCCATCACGGCGCCCTGCCCCTCGCCCGCTGCTGCTTTGCTTGACTCTGCTTGCTGACACTTGAATGCGTGCCACCCCTCTCCCTTCTCTCTCTCTCTCCTCTCCTTCTCTCTCCTCTCTCTCTCTCTCTCTCTCTCTCTATCTCTCTTCTCTCACACGTTATCTCTGTCTTTGTGTGTTTCTCTCACACTTTTCTCTCTCTCTCTCTCTCTCTCTCTCTCTCTCCTCTCTCTCTCTCTCTCTCTCTCTCTCTCCTCTCTCTCTCTCTCTCTCTCTCACGGTTACTTCCTTGCACTCTTGTCGCTTCCCTCTTTCTCCATTAATATAATTGACTTCTTCAGCAGTTTTAATATCCTAATGCAGCACCTGGGGTCTCCAAATTCCCCGGGATAAATAGATAAATAAATGTATATGAAATACATAAAATCACGTCATACAAAATTAAGTTATTCAAATATATTGGCACAAACTAAGCTTAAACTGCACACCAGTAATGCAGGAAGGCAACACGACTAAATGGATTAATTAGAAATAAGTGAATTTCATAACTAATCAAAGCAACGGAGCTTAATAAACGAACATACACACTCACACACACTCACATGCGCGCACACACACATACACACACAAACACACAACACACACACACACACACACACACAACACACACACACACACACACACACACACACACACACACACACACACACACACACAACACACACACACACCATCACACACACACACACACAACACCACACACACACACACACACACACCACACACACCCACACACACAGACACACACACACACACACACAACACACACACCACACACACACACACCACACACACACACACACACCACACACACACAACACACCAACAATAGTGCAAGTCCACATTTCCAAGAAAAAAGTATAAGAAAAAAGAAAAAAAGGGCTTATTTCTGCCAAAGGATCATCTGCAACCAATACACAACAACAAATTATAAACCAAAAAGCATACAGAAAAGTAATCGTGACCAATAAACCGTAAACCTATATATAAACAACAGATTTTATCAATTAGTGAACACACAAAGAATAAAGCGATGACCGATAATATTTACACGAGAGAGAGAAAGAGAAAGATGAGGGCAAGGACGGGAGAAAAATGGGTGGAGGAGGAGAGAGAACAGCGAGAAACCAGGTAAAAGCAAAGAAAATTAAATAATTTCTTGAATCTCTTTATAAGGCTTTATGTAGGCCTATCCGCATCCATACAAAAATAGGACAATAAACAAAAGTTTTCTAATAGGAATGGGCCTAGGTAAGAAGCTCTGTCACTGGCATCATTTTAAAAAGCTGAATAATATGTAGTTCTGACATTTAGAACCATCACTCAAATACATAACATTCCCTTACATACAAACATGCATACACATCTTTATACCAACATCAATAAAAACAAGCACACACAAAAAAACACGAACAAAACAAACAAACAAAACAAAAACACGAAACATAAGCAAAAGCACAAGCAAAAACACATGAACAAAACAAACAAAACAAACACACAAGCACAAAAATAACAAAAGCAATAAATACAAAAAAACACAAGCACAAAACATAAGCAAAAGCACAAACACAAAATAACAAAAGCACAAGCATAAATACAAAACAAACAAACAAAAACACAAGCACAAAACACAAAACAGACACTACCACTTCTTCGCAATAAAGAAGCTCAACTTCCCAGTAACTGCATGACCTGCATTTTCGAAAAAAAAATATACAAATAACTTGGCGTGCATCTTAGCCTCTTAGTCGATAAAATATTGTCGAGGTGACATACCGACGCTCGGTCTCTTGTGCTTTGTTATGTTTATCTATTCTCTCTCTCTCTCTCTCTCTCTCTCTCTCTCTCTCTCTCTCTCTCTCTCTCTCTCTCTCTCTCTCTCTCTCTCTCTCTCTCTCTTTCTATGGAAAGAGAAATCTATGAATTATAAATACATGTGCACAAATATAAATAAATACTTACACTTAGACACATGAAACTCACACACACACTCACTATCCACACTCTCTCTCTCTCTCTCTCTCTCTTCTCTCTCTCTCTCTCTCTCTCTCACACACACACACACACACACACACACACACACACACACACACACGTACATTCACCCCTTCTAACACCAGCCGCAGGAACACCGCAAATAGGCTAATTTCGCACTCGCCTCCATTCCTCTCCATCGAAGAGCTACTCGTGGCCAGTGAAACGACCTAACTTACACGTGTAATTTCTAGGCGCGCTCCATCCCCCCAGACTGAAAAAAAGTCCCAGTTTCTATTAATAATAACCCGATGACCCATATGGTAGTGCCGGGCCAAACAAATCCTCAGAGATGGTCGAAAAAAAAAGAAGGAAAAAAAAAGGTAACTAAAACTCTCTCCCTCCCTCCCTCGTTCTCCCTGCCATCTTTAGAAGGTAAGCCACCAGAGCCACCTTTCTCCGAGGCGCTTCCTCTCTCACGGCTCTCTCTCTCCATCTCTTGCTCTCTCTCTTCTCTCTCTCTCCAACCCCTCTCTGTCTCTCGCTTTCTCACCCCTCTCTCTCTCTCTCTCTCGCTTTCTCACCCCCCCCCCTCTCTCTCCCTCTCTGTCTTTCCTTCTCTCTGTCTCTCTGTCTCTCTCTCTCTCTCTCTCTCTCTCTCTCTCTCTCTCTTCCTCCCCCCCCTCCCTCCCCCCTCCCTCTCTCCCCCCTCTCTCAGGCATCCGTTGCAAACCGCCCTGATAAGCGATCTGTGTGAACTCAAGTAGTCCTTTTCTTAACATCCACTTGTTTGTCTTGGTTATATTTCACCGCAAACATCTAAAATAAAAACAAATTACTTGAATAAAAAACTTCACTCTTTCTCCTTCCTTCTTTCCTTCCTTCCCCTCACTTTCCTTCCTCTCTCGTTTCATCTCTATTTGCTTTTCTCGTTTCTGTCAATTCATTCACTTCTTTTTTCTTCTCTCGGTCTCCCTTCTCCCACAGTTCATTTTCCCTTTTCTCCCTTCCTTTTTGCTCTCCATCCATCCATCGTCCTTTCTCTCCCTTAAACTCTCTAACCGTTTCTCCCCCCCCCTCTCTCTCTCTCTCTCTTCTCTCTCTCCTCTCTCTCTCTCTCTCTCTCTCTCGGGAATAAACTAAATTATTACCATTATCACTATTACTCCTTCTCTCTCTCACACTAATGGAATACGCTAAATCATTATCATCATTAATATTTTTCTCTCTCTCTTACTTACTTCCCCTCCCCCTCCCCCTTCCCTCCATCCCCTTTTCCAACACACATTCCTACCCTACTATATATATATCTCCGTCTCTAATGGAATAGACTAAATTATCATCATCATTATCATTACTTCTCTTTCTTCTCTCTCTCTCCTTTCTTTCTTTCTTTCTCTCTCTCTCTCTCTCTCTCTCTCTCTCTCTCTCTCTCTCTCTCTATATATATATATATATATAATATATATATATATATATAAATATATATATATACATAAAATATTTCCTCCACACCCCTCCCCCCCTCCCTCCACCACTCCCCTTAACAAGCACTCCTCCCCCACCATACATCTCGGCACCTCCCTCCCGCCAGGCCCAGGAAGCGAGGGATCACCACCACAGCAGCTCTCTGGGCGCTTAGCAACACGCGGCCGTCAGAGCTCGAGAGCGGAGAGCAGCAGAGAGCGCGAGAGCGAGAGCACCACCACCGCCACCACTCATCCCTTCCCCTTCCCCCCCGCCCTCCATCCCCGCCCACCTCCCTCCTCCCTCACCCTCCCTGCCCCCTCTCTCAACCGCACCAACCTTTTCCCTTCCTCCCTCCTGCCGCCTCTCTCCCTGCGGCCCACCTCCTTCCTCCTCTCCTTCCTCTCTCTCCCCCGCCCACCTTCCATCCCCCCTCCCGTCCTGCCCCTCCTCCCCCGGCCCACTCCTTTCCTCCTCCTCCTCTCTCCCCGCCACCTCCAACAAGGGGACTACTGACACCTAATGTTAACAAACCCACGAGCGGCATCTGTGTGTGGTCGTGGGAGTAGCGGCTAATGCCGGGATTGGCGGCAGAGGCCGCATGGCGGCGACGGTCGCACGCTTCTCCGGATGCGGGGCCCGTTTCTCCTTTTCTTTCGTACGGAAAGTAGGAATAACGTTTCGGATAAAGGACAGGGACGAAGGGAAGCATATGAAGAGCAGCGCAGGCACGCCTGTCTTAATGGCAACTCCTCCGACCCTTTGCCACACCTCGGGGAGATAAATGACACGACGTGAGGAAAGAAAAAAAGAAACAAGGAAAAAGGAGATTCGTGTTTCTGATTCAGCGTCTAGTCTGGTCAAAGGGTCGGGCCGGGAGGAGAAGAGAGAAGAGAAAAGCACATCAGAGAGATGAGAGATTGAAGGACGAGAGAGAATGAGAGACCAGATGAGAGAGAGATGAGAAGAGGATGAGGAGAAAAGATCGAGAGAGAGATGATGAAGGCGAGCAGAGAGAGAGAGAGATGAGATGAGAGAGAGGGAGGGAAAAGAGAGAGAATGAGGAGAGAGAGAGAGAGGAAGGAGAGAGAGAGGGGGGGGGATTAGAAGAAATCAAAAATAGGTGCAAAAGAGCAAATTAAACCGACTGTTTGTTGAAGCATTAATCATTTCTCTAACGCATGCATACACAGCACGAATCCCCTAAGAGATATTTTTTGTCTAAATAAACGTGCCAAAGTCAAACAAGTCAAATATACCCACCTTACACAGACACACACAAAACACTATCCTGCCTCCACCACTGCGCACGTACACACACACACCACACACACACCCACCCACACCACACACACACACACACATTACCACACACACATTACACACACACACCTTGCGAAGAAAAGAGTGAAAAGCCCCATCCGGCCACCGAGCCCCGAGTTCCCTCATAGCTTACGGCAGCAAAAACAGCCTGATTGTAAACAAAATCAGCTATCCTCTCGGGGGGAAAATTTTCCACGGAGGAGTTCCCCATGAAAGGCTGGTGATGGATTTAAACTAGGGTTGAAAAGATTGAAGATGATAGGAAGAGGGAGAGGAGAAAGGGAAGGGAGGGAGAGAGGAGAAAAGGTAGAGAGCGAGAGGGAAGAAAAAAATGGAGGGAGAAGGGAGGGAGGATAGGAGACAGCGGAAAAAGAGAGCGTAAAAAGGGTAAAGATTAGTGAAGGAGGGAAGAAAGAAGAGCGAGAGATAGAGGGAAGGAGAGAAAGAGGGGAGACAGAGAGCGACTGTTCACGGCGACCATGTGTGTGTTGTGTGTGTGTGTGTTGTGTGTAGTGTGTGTCTACATGGTTTGTGACATATTCCACAACCGCAATAGTTTAAATTCGGCTTACGCCAGACGTCAGATTTCATAAACGTTGCAATAGCTGTGCGAGGTATGTGGTGTGTTATCTAGCTCCGTTACGCTCAATGAACTTTGATGTTGTGTCAAACATAGATAATTTTGTGTTGTGGTGTTGTGAGAGAGGAGAGAGAGAGAGAGAGATGGGGAGAGAGAGAAGAGAAGAGAGATGAGACGAGAGAGAAAGAGGCAGGAGAGATGAGGGAGACGATAGAGATGAGAGAGAGAAGAGGACAGAGTAGAGAGAAGACGAGAAGGAGGACAGAGAGAGATAAGACGAGAGAAGAGGACAGAGAGGTTAGATAGAGAGATAGATAGACAGAATAGATAGAGGGGAAAGGAAAGAGAAGCGAAGAGAAAAAAAAAGAGATCCAGAGAGAGAGAGCCAGAGCCAGTCTAAAAGAAAAACCCGCAAAGACAGCAAAGAGACCAAGAACGAGAGTGCCCAGCGTACAGCCCGTGCTCCGATAAGAGCCCGGATGACGAAACCCCAGCGCGGCGTGGCATCAGTAGGTGAACGGGGACGTCTCAGCCGACACCGACACACGCACGCACGCACACAGACACACACACACACACACACAAACACACACACACGTGCCACTCACTCTCACACACACACACGCACGCAAAGGTTAGCCCCCGCCGTCGATCGTCTCAAGATCAGGGTCGGACCGTATCGGAAGGCGTTTGGTCGACGCCCAAAAACCGTACTACGTTTTCCGCTCTTTTTTTTTGCAAGGCGTAATCCGAGCGCCGGACCGAGAATACTCGAGCGTGCACGGCCGCGGCTATTTCGGCCATCGCTCATTCACCCCCCCGCGCCCACGAACACCCTGTGATACAACCTGTGGGTGAAGGTCCATCTATACTTATCCACAGATAAAAAAAAAATAATAAAGATAAGATAAAATAAAAAATGAATAAAAAACAGGTACAAACACGTTTAACAAAAATAATAAATAAATAAATGAATAAATAAATAAAAATAAAAGATAAAACAAATAAAAACACGCACAAACACACTATAAAAAACACAAACATACAACAAAAATACGGAACAACAACAACAGCCTCCATCCCTCCCCTATTCCCAACCCCATCCCAGTTCCACACACACAAAAAAAAACGAAAACAAACCCTATATTACGAGCGCAGGTAGGCCTAAATACGGCAAGACATCGTTAAAGACAAACTCAAATAAACCTCAAGACATTGCTGGGCGAGAAGAAAAGAAAACGGGAGATACAGCAAGACCTTGTAAATAACAATAGTAACAATAATATTAATGATGATGACGACGACGATGCGACGATGTGATTGATGATGATTACCGATGACGATGACGATGAATGATGACGATGATGTTGATGATGACGATAAGCTAAAATAATAAAACATCAAGCTATTTAAAAAAAAAACAACGCTAATATAAACCTTCACGCATTCTAAACAAAACAAGAAAGAGGACCCAATGCTTACACAACCGCTTTCCTCCCCCAAACAAACACAAACAAACAAACAAACAAAAGACGAAGGCTAACATCGCAGTTAGCCAAAAGACTGTGGACGGAGGACGCAAAACACCACCGAGACATTTTGGCAGGAAGGTGGGGGGGCGGTAATCGGTGTCGGTAAGAGGGTCTGGGGGGGCATGTTAATGGGAGTGGAGTAAAGAATGAGTGGGATGAGTGGTCTGCGATACTGCAGGAGGCGGAGGGTTTGTAGGACTCGGCGATAGGCTATGGGAGTGTGCGATTGGGGAAGGGGAGGAGGAGGGTGCGATGGAAGGGGAGGGGCAGGGTGAGGGTGGCTGTGAGGAGGGTGAGGAGGGGAGGGGCAGGGGAGGTATCTAACTTGCGGTGGGAAAGGAGTGGGGGAGATGGGGTGCGATGGTAGGGATGGGTAGGGGAGGCGTTCGAGGAGGGACGGGAAAGGAAGATGAGGTCGACAGCGGAGACGAGGGGCAGGGTGAGGGTGCAATTTGGACTGGGAAGAAGGGAGGATTGGGAAGGGCTGATATAGTAAGCATAAGGTGTGGCGAGGAGATTGCATGGATGTTAAGAGTGGGGAAGTGGTGAGGGGAGTGGGTGGGCTAGGGGTACAGGTTTGGAAGGACCCAAAAGGGGTTAAGGTAAGGGTGAGCCCTGCCCTGCTGGGGCCAAGGCCGAACGGAGGTGGGGAGGGGGGAGGGGAAGGGGCTGACCCAAAAGGGAATGGAGGAGGCCCTGAAAACAGGTACGTGAGGGTAGGGGGAGGGGCTGGGATGAGGGTGAGGGACAAAGTTAAGGGTCCAGACTTCCTAGCTCCTCTCAGAAGGCACAACCTAATCTCAAAGTGGGCTCTGACGTCTACCCCCCCCCCCCCCCCTGTCCCCACCATTCCCCGTGCTTCCCCGCCTTTTATCTTCCACCGTTCGCCCAATTCAGTTTCATTCTTCTTTTTCAGGTTTGAGGAGAAAGAAGAGAGCCAGACTAGAGCAGAGATGAGATAGACTTTTTTAATTAGAGGATAGTCGAGCGAGGAGAGGAGAGAGAGAGAATGGGAGAGAGTGAGGAGGGAGGAGAGAAGTAGACGGTGCGTGAGTTGGGAGAGGTGCAGGAAGAGACGAGAAGAGAGAAGAGAGATAAGGAACTAGGATGAAGGACGATTGAGAAGAGATAGAGGAGAGACTGAGAGAAAGAAGAGAAGAGAGAGAGGCAGGGGAAATAATGAAAGAAGAGGGAAACGGAAGGGGAGATAAGGAGGGGGAAAAAGAGAGGAGGGGAAAAAGACGAAGGGGAAAGAGATAGAGAGAGAAGAGAGAGGCAGAGATAGGGGGGGGAGAGAGAGAAGAGGAGAGAGAAGATGAAGAGAGAGAGAGAGAGAAGAATTGGAGGAGAGAGAGAGAGAGGAGAGAGAGAGAGAGGAGAGAGGACGATGGGAATTGCAGGAGAGTGAGTAAAGAGAGAGGAGAGAGGACTTACCGAGAGAGAGGACAAAGAGGGAGGAACATGCCCGGCGAGGAAAGAGAAATTAAGAAAGAAACGAAAAAGTGGAGAGGGGGCAGGCACGCAACCAATGTACGAGACGCTAAACATTTGTACTACAGTTCCACTCTCACATAAATACAATACATCCACAATCAAATCCATTGAAACTATATACAAATTAAAACACAAAACGGTAATCTGATATCAATGAATACACCTGAATGACGTCACGCACGTAAATAAAACCACACCTATTTGTCGATTTCAATAAACCATGAAATTCATTCTGTAAAGGACGGCCAGATATCGGATAACAATTGAAACGAGTATTCATAGAATTGAACCCGCTCAATGTTTATGAATGAATATAAGTTTCCATTGTACAAAGCGAATACAAAATCATAAAAAGAGGAAAAATAGTAGTAATAAAACAAGAAAACGACACAAAAACAAATAGCAACAATAACTAAATAAACCAATAAATATATATTATTGAAAAAAAAATTAAGCAAGAGAAAGAACGAGGATTGGGGAGGGGAACAGAAACAGCCCACCTCTACAAAATGTAAACAAACACACTCTCCACAAAACGAGTCTCGGACGTGTGCACGACGCAACACGCTGGACAAGGTTGGGAC
>NW_020869318.1:240022-245022 GCF_003789085.1 Penaeus vannamei | reverse complement strand
GAAAAGAAGAAAGAAGCAGACAGAGTCAAAGAACACAAAAAGAAAACCAATCTCAATAGCGACTCCCGTGTACCCTCACAGCATAGCAAGACGGTACACAAAAAGGTTAGTCTACCATATGGTCGCTAATCACAATAGAAAACGCTCTAAAAAGAAGAAAGACCCAATATAGCTTTACTGAGTCTATGACCTTTCCTAAGACTTATTTTAGTAGTATTTCTGTTACTATTACGAACTAGTTACCGTATGTAATTATTCCCCAATCATTATATTTTCTGCAGCAGTTTTTTTTTATCAATATCATTCGCATACACATACAGTATCACAACGAATTACGAATACAAAATAAGTCGCAAACCATTGGACACCCTCTCTCTCTCTGTGTGTGTGTGTGTGTGTGTGTGTGTGTGTGTGTGTATGTGTGTGTGTGTGTGTGTGTGTGTGTGTGTGTGTGTGTGTGTGTGTGTGTGTGTACTGTACTTGATCTCTCTCTCTCTCTCTCTCTCTCTCTCTCTCTCTCTCTCTCTCTCTCTCTCTCTCTCTCTCTCTCTCTCTCTCTCTCTCTTTCTCTCTCTCTCTCTCTCTCTCTTCTGTATCTCCAAAGCTTCCGCAAATAACAAGGCGAGAACGAACCCCTTTGCATGCAGACAGTCAAACCACGAGTTTTTAAATACCCCAATGCACGTCTGCGAGCCCGACGAAGGCCACACACTCACACACTCTGTCGCGATCACACACACACACGCTCGCTCGCTCTCTCTCTCTCTCGCTCCTCTCTCTCTCTCTCTCTCTCTCTCTCTCGCTCTCTCGTACACAAGATACATTCAAACACGTATAGTGAAGGTATTCACTCTCATTCATAACCTTTCTACATGTGTCTCGTTCAACGATCAAGGTTCAACACGCCAACACTATCCTTCTCTTACCCCCCCCCTCCCTCTCTCTCTCTCTCTATTGTGTGCAAAGCCTCGTAATGATCCCAAAATTACGGCTGGACAAAGACTCGGAATTCTTGAGCGAAGGCCAGTTTGCGTGGGTGCAGGAAGCTTCAGGGATGGGTGTGGAGGGGGGGTAGGGCGGGTGGAAGAGGAGGGGAAGGGAGGTAGGGCGGGAGGAAGATGAGGGGAGGGGGTAGGCCGGGTGGAAGAAGGGGGGGAGGAGGCCGGGTGGAAGAAGGGGGGACTCTAGTGGCCTAAACTTAAAATAAAATAGTCGGGAGTGGGCGATGAGGGCGTAGGGAGCGAATTCTTGAGAGGGGAGGACCGTGAAAGAAAAATAAATAAAAATGTTCTCAGGTGGTGTTCCTGTTGTTATCTCTTGGGAAAACTCCCATGGACGTGTATTGCAATTAGAGTGCACCAGTTTTAATCTTCCGAATATACTGTATGAAAATTGTGTACCCAAGAATACATGAGCACATACACTTACAAACACACAGCCACAGAAAACACTGCTGCACTTGTACTTTATAAGGGAGCACTAGAAATGTACACTAAGCATTGTTATCAACTTCAACTCGATGCAGTCTAGGAAACTTATTAGCATAAAAAAATATCTTGAGCCTTTGCCAAAGACATGGTAATACACAAGCAGAAGTGTAGGTAATACAATCTCTGTTACATTCAAAAAGAGGAAAAAATAAAAAATAACAACATTTAAAACAGATGCAATACTGGTCTATATTCAGATCACTATATAGCTATCTTCTTTACTACCCACTACAAAATACATTAGAACAAAAAAAGGCCACAGTGCTAAAGTAAGTCCATATGCCTATTAATTGTGGTATATGTACAGTAAAGCACTTCTTTTCTTCCATTAAGCGCCATGTTTCATTCCAGACACAACTGATGCACTGGCATAATATATAAAAACACTACGGTTTAAGCAAACCCAGTTAAATCAATATATTCATTAATATCTAGGTAAGATCATCATTTACTATCACATACACTGTCAAGCCAAGTAATTTATAAAACCAAGTCTCAAAGATCTTAACTAAAATACTGAAAATATGTGAGATCAAAGTCAGCATCCTTCTCTAATGGTTAAAAAATAAATAAATAAGGTGAGCAGATAACAAGTGACATGTAGCCTCGACTCATTGATCATATAAGTTGTCATCTCTCCCTGTGTAGCTAAGAATAGTTAAAGTCCTAATCAGTTACAGCACCAGAGCGGCTCAAACTCCCAAATACTATAACAGTACTCGGGTGCCTTGTCCCCCTGCGCCCCTGTACTACGTTGTCAACTATAGGCTCCATTTTATTATTTCTTCTTTATTCATAACTAGGGTGATTATCATAACAATCATTTTATAAGACTACAGAAAAGTCCTTAAATATCTAATGCAGTCCTGAACAATTTATAGCCAAATCCTGTAAAATTATCTATAATGTGGGCCTTGGGAATTTGCCTCAGAAATAAGACCTAGTTTTAAATCCACCTAAAATCAACTCTAAGTTCCAAAAACAGGCATTAAGGTATATTGTTTTACCTATTATACCTTTTATGGTAAAACTTTTTGATGACATCTTTGGTGTTTGATTTTGAAGGGAAATAAATGTTCTGAATAAGCTTACTTGCTTTAATTACATATCATTTGAATATGATAACCAAAAAGAAAGAATTAAGAAAGCTCAATTATGTGAATAAGGAAAGTGTTACAAGCATCTTTAGAAACATGATTGTTTTCATTGTAATCATATGGCTCGTTTTCTATCCAAGTCTACTTGAAACTCACTATCATCTGTGAAGCATGACATAAGGTCTTGGTGTATTTGCCGTAACTAAAGTGACTGCAGTGGTTTATGCACCTTCTGTGCTCCAGCAAAGGCCATGTAACCTCTAATGTCCTTGTATACCTCCCTGGTAATTTATTGTCAAATAAAGGGCCAGTCCAAGGTCTACCTTGCCAAACAGACACGGCAGAGATTTGTTAGCATCTGCTGAAGCTGATGGATTGTAAGCCATGGCAATGGTCTGAACCACACAAGGTGTCATTGTAATTCTTACCAAACTTAAATACTATATCACATACTAGTCTATTACAAAGAATTTTGTTTGAATTTCCTTATGTGTATTACTGCCTTTATTTACCTCTCAAAAGACTTGCTTACTTAAGGGAAATAAATCAACGGTCTGTTACTTCCTTGCATACTGCATAATGTTCTTGCAAAAGGAAATTACTGTTTCTTTTTCCTTATAGCTATACTGTTGTCACTAACTGAAAAGACTAAAATTGCTACCACCCATTAATGATTTACACTGATGAATTTTCCTCAAGAATAATTGAACTCCGGAAAGTATAATCTCACTTCAACAATTGCTTCTACTCTTACCTTGCATCTATGTTGACTAGACGAAGGAGGAAATAAAGCTATGAGTTCTAACTTATCAAGGTCTTGACAAATTGCAAAATGCCTACAATTCACAGAAGCTAATTTATTTACTGAATATATTTATGAAACCCTTATTTTCCCACCCTTTAGTATGCAGCAACAAAAATTTTCATCTCTAAAAATTGTAAATATGTATGCCAAAATACATATACATAGATGAAAAAGCATCAGTTTTATAATGTACAGACAGGACCAGATATAATGCCCCAATGGACTGTCCCAAGGAGAAAGCAATCTTTAATGTTAGTCCTACTTAAAGATCAATTGCTGGGTGACTTTCCAACAAGAGGCCAAAGACAACAGAGATGCACACAAACAATCTGACAAGGGAAGCTAACATTATTGTTCCTCTCACAATGCAGGAGACCAGCCATTCCAGAGTACTAATAAGAACATAATCATTTTCTTTCTAGTATGTACTAGGTATTGTTCTTCCTTTTCTTCCATCTCCTAATCTATCATCTGTATATATAAAGCAACTACATATACTGTATTGATAGCATTATACTTGCTGCCTTAGGCAAGCTACATAACACAGGTTTAATAAATGAAGCGAAAAAACATGTCATCATCACAAAATAAAAAATAATAATAATAAATAAAAACAAATTTAGTAGATAAATAAAGGTCGATGAAAGAATATTCATAATGAATATCTGATAATTGAAACAGCTATAATAATACTAATACCAATGATAATGCTCATGATGATGACAATGATGATGATGATAAAATGATACTAAAAACAATGATAATATAACAACAATAATAGCAATGATAATATAACAATAATAATATTACAATAATAATAATAACAATGATCATATGACAATAATAATAATAATGCTAATGGTAACAAAAATAATAGCAATAATGTTACTGATGATAATGATAATGATGAGGGTGATGATATCATTAATAATAATTATTTAAAAGCAACAACAATAATAATAACAAGGATAATAATAGAGCAACAATATCAATAACAATAGCCTAACAACAATAAAAATGACAACAATAACAGTAACAACAACACTTAAGATAATGATGATGATAACAATTATGATGGTGATAAATGATAATGATATCATCAATAATAACCATGACAACAGCTGATGAATGATAGTAATGATAACAATAAAGACAATAATTAATAACAATAATTGCTGATACTAATGATTATTATACATAAAGAACTTCAGTAATCATAACAAACATTATAATTGATAATTATAGTACTGATAATGCTAACAGTTGCTGTAAATGATAATAACAGGAAGGTAATAATGATACAAACAACAATAAGAAACAGTAATGATACAGTAAATAATGAAAAATAAAATCTAAAGTAAAACAATAACGCTTAAAATGGTAGTAACAAAAATGGCAAGCAAAAACACCAATCATTGCTATTAACATTAAAAGCCATAATAACAATAATATCAATAAAAAAGTAACAATAACAGCTATTATAATAACAATCAAGAAAATAATAACAATAAAAAGTACTTCAAAGATAATATCACAGTAGCTCTAATAACATGATCAGTATCAACAACAATAATGACAAAATGATAAAAAGTCATAATAATGCAATCT
>NW_020869318.1:227522-230022 GCF_003789085.1 Penaeus vannamei | reverse complement strand
TGCATCAAAAGATCAATGATATTAGAATATACGTAAAACTCATTAATAATACTATCATTAATTAATTTTAGGAGTATTTGAATATAGATTAAAACTTACTTATTTTCTTCTTTTCTAAAGCACGTCTAATTTACCGAAAAATATGGCATTTCCTCTTTTACATTTACTCTCACTCGCATTCTATCCACCACATTTTCCCCTTCCGCCTTCGCTTCTTCCAGGAAGTTTATTTTATATGTTCTATTTCCCTTTTGTATGTGAATATTTCCACCAACTGATGAAGCAGAATTCTGATAAAACTGCGGCAAGATTTGTGTCCATTCTTCCTTTAATTGCGAAACATTATTCTGAATTCTCGAGTTACTACAAAATTACCGTTTTCTTCTCGCGTTTTCTCTCTCTCTTCTTTGTAACGGTTATTCGTTTCGAAGTTAAAGGTTTAGTTCAAGTTTATTTTTTTTCTCCATTTACTTTGCTAATTACACTTGTATTCTTTATTTTTCTTACATCGGGGTCTTGTTAGACGAAACGAGACTAATATTACTTTTTCTTTCTTCTTTACATATTCTTTTCTTTTATAAAATGTCCCGTCTTTTTCAGGGATTGTAATCTGAACCCAATTTTCATCTTCTTATCATAGTGAATTGAGATATCATTCGTTCCAGTTAGTTTACAAATATGAAGTATGTAGCCAAGATAATACCAATAGGTTTGTTCAAAAGAGATTCATGGAAATTGGAACACGAACGAAAGACTGGACATAAACTCATTACAGCTCACACTAATTGTCAGCTTCCTTAGTAAATATGATACTCAATTACACACACGCACAATACACGCATATCCATACACACGCGCATATATACACAGGCACGCGCTCAAACACACACACACACACACGCATACACGGGCACGCACGCACGCACACACACACACACACACACACACACACACACACACACACACACACACACACACACACACACACACGCACACACACTCATAAATACTGTTTTCTGAAATATTCCGATACCAAATAAAAAAATACCGTGTCCATTTCTACTTCCGTTCTTGTTAATACCAACTAAATAAACACACACGTACTTGCAGAAAATGAGAAATGCCTAACAACAGCTGTAGCAAAAACACCAAATTTTATAATAGATCAATCACCATCAGTCAGTCTCTGTTCCACGTAAATAGATAAATAGGAAAAAAAATCGCAGAATGATTGGATGGACAGCTGATCAAATATTCCATATCTTGTCTCGTCAGATGGCACTGAAATAAAGAAGAAGAAGAAGAAGAAGAAAAAACAATTATCTGATCGTCACGAGGTAGATATGCAATGAATATAGATGCATAGATGTTGCCACTTCCCAGAAATTAAATTCCCATAAGTTTTAGATTTTCTCCACCATGGATTCACAGATCCTGTCAACCAAATAATGAAATTATCAGAAATATTAAACCATTATTGTTTTTTTGTTGCTCTAATGAATAATAAAATGAATTAGGACCTTTGTACATGAGGTAAGTTCTCTTCACTAATGGCAGGTGCTAATAGGTGCTTAATATGCTTTTACTGCAGGACCCAGCAGGTAATATGTATTTTGCAAACCTAAATATATTTTGTAAACTTAATTAAACTTCAGCGCACAGTATAGACTAGCTTTTGCAATTTATCATTGTCGTTATTCATTTGAAGTGACATAAATATAAATCATATTTGAAGCTGTGGTCACGCAATTTCACTAACTGTAACCGCAATAAATTCAGATTTAAGAAAACGATTTATCTCGATAGCAAGGACATGGTCTTAATTTCAACGCTATACTCTGAATATAACGACCTGATTTCAAGCTGTCTCTTTATTTCTGAGTATTTCTTTTTAGGTTTAAAGTGGAATTGAATCCTATATGGTTTGATGCGTCTAATTTCATACCTTTCTTGAACTCTGAAAGGAATAGAATTTGATAAAATAGAATTTCAAACAATAAACAGCTGACCACGGAGACGACTGTAGTGACCAGCCACGACATGTTGTGACAAGTTAGGACGAGAATCACCCTTAAACTCATTTCCTTTCTCATGCCAGAAAACGTCCTTTCACGGCCAATGCGCTCTTAGAAATGATTGTCAGAATAGGATAAAAACAAACAGAAATGAAGATGCCCGCAGTACCCCAACACGTTATACCCACAAACACACACCATTCACACACACACACACACACACAACTATATATATATATATATATATATATACATATATATATATATATATATAATATATGTGATATATATGTGTGTGTGTGTGTGTGTGTGTGTGTGTGTGTGTGTGTGTGTGTGTGTGTGTGTGTGTGTGTGTGTGTGTGAAATATGTATGTACATACATACTTAAAACTACATACATCATGCTGGTTACCGATGCTATTTCCATGACTATCATTATGGTTACCTTAATTGTCATTCTCACCATATGTTCATTATAACCTTAT
>NW_020869318.1:175022-187522 GCF_003789085.1 Penaeus vannamei | reverse complement strand
AAGAAAGAGAAGAAGAAAAAACAACAAGAAAACGAGAATAAAAGGGAAGGGGAGAGAGAGAGCGAACGGAAGAGAGAAGAAAAAAAGAAAAAGGAAAAAGAAAAGAAAACGAGAATAAAATGGAAAACGAGAGAGAAAGCGAACGAAAGAGAGAAGAAAGAAGAGAAGACAAAGAACAAGAAAAGAGAGGAGAGAGAGAGCGAACGAAAGAGGGAAGAAAGAAGAGAAGAAAAAGAACAAGAAAAGAGAGGAGAGAGAGAGCGAGCGAGGAGCGAGGTCCATCATTGTTTCAGAGCACACAGTCGATTCAGCAACTAATTCATTTCAATCTATTTTTCACACTGTTAAGTAATCAAATATTGGATAAACTTAGTTGTTTAAAAGGAAGAGGGAGACTTGGCCAATTTCGTGTCTTTCTTAAGTAATAAAATATTCGATAAACTTAGGAGTTGTTTAAAAGCAAGAGGGAGACTTGGCCAATTTCATGAGTCTTTCGTAAGTAATAAAATATTCGATAAACTTAGGAGTTGTTTAAAAGCAAGAGGGAGACTTGGCCAATTTCATGAGTCTTTGTTAAATATTCAAATATTGGATAAACTTAGAAGTTGTTTAAAGGGAGACTTGGCCAATTTCGCGAGTCTTTCTTAAGTAATAAAATGTTCGATGAACTTAGAGGGAGACTTAGCCAATTTCGTGCCTTTCGTAAGTAATAAAATATTGGATAAACTTAGGAGTTGGCCAATTTCATGAGTCTTTCTTAAATATTCAAATATTGGGTAAACTTCGGAGTTGATTAAAAGCAAGAGGGAGACTTGGCCAATTTCGTGTCTTTCTTAAGTAATCAAATATTGGATAAACTTAGGAGTTGTTTAAAAGAGGGAGATTTAGCCAATTTCGTGTCTTTCTTAAGTAATCAAATATTGGATAAACTTAGGAGTTGTTTAAAAGCAAGAGGGAGACTTGGCCAATTTCGTGTCTTTCTTAAGTAATAAAATATTCGATAAACTTAGGAGTTGTTTAAAAGCAAGAGGGAGACTTGGCCAATTTCATGAGTCTTTCTTAAGTAATCAAATATTGGATAAACTTAGAAATTGTTTAAAAGTAAGAGGGAGACTTGGTCAATTTCGTGTCTTTCTTAAGTAATCAAGTATTCGATAAACTTAGTTGTTTAAAAGCAAGAGGAAAACTTGGCCAATTTTATGTCTTTCTCAAGTAATAAAATGTGCGATAAACTTAGGAGTTGTTTAAAAGCAAGAGGGAGACAGCCAATTTCGTGTCTTTCTTAAGTAATCAGGTATTCGATAAACTTAGAGGGAGACTTAGCCAATTTCGTGCCTTTCTTAAGTAATCAAATATTTGATGAACTTAGAAGATGTTTAAAAGCAAGAGGGAAACTTACCCAATTTCATGCCTTTCTTAAGTAATCAAATATTGGATAAACTTAGGAGTTGTTTAATAGCAAGAGGGAGACAGCCAATTTCGTGTCTTTCTTAAGTAATAAAATATTCGATAAACTTAGAGGGAGACTTAGCCAATTTCGTGCCTTTCTTAAGTAATAAAATATTCGATAAACTTAGGAGTTGTTTAACGAGGGAGACTTAGCCAATTTCATGTCTTTCTTAAGTAATCAGGTATTCGATAAACTTAGAAGTTGTTTAAAAGCAAAAGGAGACTTGGTCAATTTCGTGTCTTTCTTAAGTAATCAGATATTCGATGAACTTAGGAGTTGTTTAAAAGCAAGAGGGAAACTTACCCAATTTCATGTCTTTCTTAAGTAATCAAATATTGGATAAACTTAGGAGTTGTTTAAAAGCAAGAGGGAGACAGCCAATTTCGTGTCTTTCTTAAGTAATCAGATATTCGATGAACTTAGGAGTTGTTTAAAAGCAAGAGGGAAACTTACCCAATTTCATGTCTTTCTTAAGTAATCAAATATTGGATAAACTTAGGAGTTGTTTAAAAGCAAGAGGGAGACTTAGCCAATTTCATGTCTTTCTTAAGTAATCAGGTATTCGATAAACTTAGAAGTTGTTTAAAAGCAAAAGGAGACTTGGTCAATTTCGTGTCTTTCTTAAGTAATCAGGTATTCGATAAACTTAGAAGTTGTTTAAAAGCAAAAGGAGACTTGGTCAATTTCGTGTCTTTCTTAAGTAATCAGATATTCGATGAACTTAGGAGTTGTTTAAAAGCAAGAGTCAAATATTCGATAAACTTAGGAGTTGTTGCAAGAGTCAAATATTCGATAAACTTAGGAGTTGTTTAAAAGCAAGAGGGAGACTTATCCAATTTCATGAGTCTTTCTGAAGGCTCACTTTACCTCCCTGTCTAAGTGGAAAATAGAGTATCTATTTATTTTTTCTTTCACTTAGAGTCTCAGGAGCGGTCTGGTAAATTCTTAAAATAGTAAGTAATAAGAATAAGGAAATGGAAGAAAGACAAAGAGAAAGGGAAGGAAGAAATTTTAAGAAAGGAATAGAAAATAGATAAAAAGACAAAGAAAGAGGAAAGAGAGACAAAGAGAGAGGGGAGGAAATAAGATTACGAAAAACGAGAAAAGGAGAAAATATTGAAATAGACATTCATTTAGAGTCTAAGTAGCGTTTTAATAACCATAATTAAAACAGTAAGTAATGCCAAATATTCCAAAATACATCATAAAACATATGAATAATAAAAAAATTGTTTTGTATCCTTGAAAAAATTTAAAATATGAGAGAAATACAAAGATACATCCAAAAAACATGTGAATAAGAAAATAAATATTATTTTGTATCCCTGAGAAAAATCTAAAATGGAAAGAAAGACAAAGAAAGCGTAATTCAAAAAGACGAATCCATGAACTATCAACATCCACACAGACTTTGAAGATTATGCGCCATATTTTTCTCTCTCTCTCTCTTTATCTCCCTAAGAATTTAAGAATATATGCTTTAAGAGTCTTAATGTCACTTCATGCAGAGCTTCTAACAACAGTATTGAAAATGAAGATACGACAAAAATGGACGTCTTGAACATTATCTTTTCCCACAGTGAAAGGATAGGTGACAAGGGACGTGAAAGGAGTGTCGAAATCCATAAAAGTGTCGAGCTGTTTGGTTCTTATTCTCTCTCTCTTTCTCTCTTCTCTCCTCTCTCTCTCTCTCTTTCTCTTTACCTCTCTCTTTCTCGTTTACCTACCTTCCTCTCCTCCTTTCTCTCGCTTTCTCTCTTCTCTCCCCCTCTTTCTTTCTCTCCTGTTCCTCCACCTCTCTCCCTATCTCTCTCTCTCTCTCTCTCTCTCTCTCTCTCTCTCTCTCTCTCTCTCTCTCTCTCTCTCTCTCTCTCTCTCTCTCTCTCTTCTCTATCCTCTTTCTTCTTCTCCTCCCCTCCTCTCTCTCTTTCTCTCTCTCTCTCTCTCTCTCTCTCTCTCTCTGCTCTCTCTTTCTTTCTCTCCTCCTCTCTCTCTCTCTTCTCTCTCTCTTCTCTCTCTCTCTCTCTCTCTCTCTCTCTCTCTCTCTCTCTCTCTCTCTCTCTCTCTCTCTCTTTCTCTCTCTCTCTCTCTTCCAAAGGCAAGTAAATATATTATTTCAAAAATCTTGAACATGGCTTTAGGTATTGACAGCTTTGTCGATAATAAAAAAGGAAACATATTTTAAAAGAACATTTATTTACTCAACGAGCCAACATGGGAGAGAAAACAAAAAGTGACGAGAGAACGCAGGATAAAAAATCCTTAGAGAGAGCGAGCTATTTTTTTCTCTTTCTTAAAAAAAAGAACTTATACATTTGAAATCTTATTATGATTCCATGTACCAATAAGCTTCTCAATGATGAAA
Source organism: Penaeus vannamei (assembly GCF_003789085.1). Classification (NCBI taxonomy): domain Eukaryota; kingdom Metazoa; phylum Arthropoda; class Malacostraca; order Decapoda; family Penaeidae; genus Penaeus; species Penaeus vannamei. Next base: position 183,707 of record NW_020869318.1, on the reverse strand, counting down.
AATAGGAAATACCATCTCTTATTGACACGGAATAAACGGAGAAGAAATGTTTTACCTACAAAGAAAACGGGAGGGAAAATCTTCAGGGGTAGCGGGTCATATATATTTTTTCCCTCGCTATAAATTTCTCCAAAAAAGTTAGTAAATATGCATTTCTAAAGTCTTAACATGACTTTATGTACTAACAACCTTGTCGGCGATGAAAGAAATATGTCTCCGAAAAAATTCCTTATTTACACAACAAACGAACATGGACGCGACTCATGTATATTTACCAGCCAGACAATCCGTTATTCAAACCTTCTACATTTACCATTATCTTCATTCCTAACACAAATCATCGGAAATTATCTACACTTAATTGTTTATCTCAAATAATCCCCAGGAAATCAACGTTAAAATTGATCCAACATTATACATACACACGACTGTTCGACACGGCAAAAGGAGCTTAGAGGAAGCACTGCAGAAGAAAGGTTATTGCGTGACCGTGTTCGTAAGTGATTCATAGGGCTAATACGAGGTCATGGTTCGTGTATCGAAATGGTTCCAGGTCATGAGGTCGATTGTGAGGTCTTAGATGCGTGTTTGAATTTAGATGACTGTTACCATAGTAATTTGTTTTTATCATGGTGATAAGGGTTACGATTATTCTTATAATCATCATCACTAGTGTTATTGTTATTGTTATTATTATTGTTATCATTAGCATTGTTATTGTTATTGTTATTAGTGTTATCATTATCATTATCATTATTGTTATGATTATCATTTTTATTATTATCATCATTATCATCTTTATTAATATCATTGTTTATGTTTTTATCATTATTATCATTAGTATAACCATTTTCAGTATTATAATCATAATGATTTTTGATATCTGTATAATCGTCTTCCCTATCACCTCTCCTCTTTCCTACTCCCTCTAACAGACTCTCTCTTTCCCTCTTACTCCTCCTTCCCTCTCTTTTCTCTCTGCTCCCTATCTCTCTCTCCATTGCTCCGTTCATTTCCCCTTTCTTTCTTTGTCCTTCTCCACCTTCTCTCTTCTCCAATCTTCTCTCTTTCTCATTTTCCCCTATCGCTCTCTCTTTTTCTCTCTCTATCAATTCCCCCCCTCTCTCTCTTTCTCCACCTTCATTTTTATCCCTTTTTCCCCCTCTATCCATTTCTCTCTCCTCTCTTCCCACCACCTCCTCTCCCCTCTTCCCCTTTCCTTCTCCCTCCACCTTCCCTTCTTCGCTCTCCATGTCCCTCCTTCCTCTTCCCTCCTCTCCCCCCCATGTCCCTCCTTCCTCTTCCTTCTTCCCTCCTTCCTCCACCCTCTCTCTCTTTCTGCCCCTCCCCCATGTCCCTCTTCCTCTTCCTTCCCCCATGTCCCTCTTCTCTTCTTCTTCCCTCCTCCTCCCTTTCTCTCTTTTCTCCCCCATGTCCCTCCTTCCTCTTCCCTCCTCCCCTTTCTCTCTTTCTACCCACCCTTTCCCTCTCTCCCCAGTCCCCCCCCTCCCCAAACCCCCAAGGGAGCATCATCCTGGCCCGCGAGATGGAGATGCCGGAGAGAGAGAGATCACACGAGAGAACAGGAGTGTGTGAATCGAATGGATGGCTTGTACGTGACTGGCATCGGTGCCTCTCGTGGCACCCGTCCCGTTTTCTCTCTCCCTCTTTCATGTTTTCTGTCTGTCTTGTGTCTCTTTCTCTTTCTCTTTGTTTGTTTGTTTGTCTCTCTTTCTCTCTTTCTTTCTCTTTGTCTGTCTGTTTATCTGTCTCTTTTTCTCTCTTTCTTTCTCTTTCTCTTTGTCTGTTTACTTGTCTCTTTTTCTCTCTTTCTTTTACTTTATTTCTGTCTCTCTCTCTCTTTCACTTTCTCCTTGTCTGTTTATCTGTCTGTCTGTCTGTCTCTCTCTCTCTCATTTACTTTCTTTCTGTCTTTCTCTCTTTCTTTCACCTTTTCTCTGACTGTTTATCTGTCTGTCTGTCTTTCTTTCTCTATCTCTTTTACTTTCTTTCTGTCTGTCTCTCTTTCTCTCTCTCTTTTACATTCTGTCTGTCTATCTCTCTTTCTCTGTCTGTCTTTATCTCTCTCTCTCTCTCTCTCTTTTTTATTATCATATTCTGGAAAATAAGCTAACGAAAGAAGAAAGAAAAGAGAGATAAGAAAATAAATGGAAGATAGGGAAGAAACAGGATAAAAAATAGTTAAACATCTTTACTTCATTCCCACTCTCCATTTTCCCTCATTCTTTTCACGGCTCTCCTATTATCCTTTCCCAGGACATATCATGGCAGGTCTGTTTGGAATTTTAAGAACGGTTTCATGTATGCAGTGAAGACCCATCTGCTACTAATAAATTGCAGGATTAATGAGCTGTAGAGAGAGTCAGACTATTGTGTAGAATTACTAGTCATTAGCTAGTAAATCATGAAATATGCTTCTTTCATTCTGATTCCAAATACGTAATCTAAGATTTCATTTAAATATTGCGAAAAATATTTGTTTAGGATGGAATACCTGTTACGAATCGAGAAAAGGTGGAGATAATTGATAATTAGTGTATTTTCTTATTTCTTCATGTTTTCCCTAAAAAACAGCATTCATCTGTAAGTACAAATAATACCTCAGTCTTTCTCTCTTTCCCATCCCTTCCTCTCTCCCTCATTTTCTCTCTGTCTGTATCTCTCTCTTTATGTATATTTGTATTTATACACACACACACACACACACACACACACACACAACACACACACACACACACACAACCACATATATATTATATATATATATATAATATATATATATATATATATATATATATATATATATATATAACACACACACACACAACACACACACACACACATGATACACAAGTTAGAAAAACTTTTATGCGGTCGTCACTGTTTGCAGAGCATCAAACATGCAGCTTAAATATATGCATAATCTGTCGGGATATTTTCTTGCAATATAGAATCGACAAAAAAAAATATCGGTGATTCATGGATTGGTATCGGGATCGGTTTATCTACGAAGAATCGATGTATCGGGATCGAATGAGACAGTTCTGTGTATCGATGCCCATCACTGTCTGTAACCCTCTCTACCCGTACCCCATACCCTAGCCTCTCCATACCCCCCCACCACCCGGCCACGAAAGAAGTGTGTGGAAAAAAAAAAAAAAAAAAAAAAAAAGAAAGATAAAAAAAACGGCCGCCCTCCCCCCCAAAAAAAAAAAAAAAATCCAAAGATTCCAATGAAAAAAAAAAAACGCCCAACCCCCCCCTCAAAAAAAATCCCCCCAAAATTCCAAATGAAATAAAAATAAAGAAAAAAAAAAAAAAAGAAAAAATGAGGCGCTGAGACACCCCTCACAGACTCCGCAGAAACCCCGCCTTATTTCTCACACGTGGGTAATCTATATGGTAATTTGGGCGCCGTCGCCTTTGAGAACGAGAAGCGGATCTGTCTGGCGGGAAAACGCGGGAACGGGCGGGGAACGCGGGGCGGAACGGAACGGGGGAACGGGAACGCGGGGCGGGCGGGAACGGGCGGGAACGGGGGGAACCGGGCTCGACCTCGCGCGGGATTAAGGCGGGTGGGGGGAATAAGAGGGAGGGGGAGGTGGGTGGAGGGATGGATAAGGGAGAGGGGGGAGGGGGATGGGGATGGAATAAGAGGGGGAGGGGGTAGATTAAGGGAGGGGGTGGATAAGAGGGGAGAGGGGAAGGGGGTGGGATGGATGGATAAGAGGGGGGATAAGGGGGGAGGGGGGTAGATAAGAAGGAGGAGGGGGTGGATGGATAAGAAAGGGGGTAGAGGGATGGAATGGGTGGATAAGAGGGGGAGGAGGGAGGAGGAAGGGGGGATGGGTTGATGGATAGGAGGGGTTAGGAGGTGTGAGAGGGTGGATGGATGAATAAAGGGGGGAGGAAGGGGGGAGGGGGTGATGATAAGAGGGGAGGAGGGGAAGGAGGGGGGATAAGAGAGGAGGGTGGTGGATGAGAGGGGAGGGTGGATTAGATGGAGGAATGGAAATGGATAAAGAGGGAAGTGGATAGATGGATAAGCGGGGGATGGGTGGATGAATAAGGGGATGGATAAGATGATGGATGAATGGATAAGAGGGGAGTGGATGGGAGATAAGAAGGGGTGGATGGATGGGGAGAGGTAACTAGAAAGAAGGAAGGAGAGAGGATGGATAAGAGGAAAGGAGGGAGAGATGAGGCGGCTTGCGGATAGGATAGATTAAGAGAATTGCATGATGGAATGATGGACAGAGGAGAGATGAGAGAGGAGAGAGAGAGAAAAGGGATAAAAGAGAGGAAAGAGAGAAAGAGAGAGAAAGAAGAAAGAGAAAGAGAAAAGAAGAGAGAGAAGAAGAGAAAAGAGAGAAAGAGAGAAAGAGAAAAGAGAAAGAGAGGGGAGAAGAGAGAAGAGAAGAGAGAGAGGAAGAGAGAGAGAGAAGAGAGAGGAAGGAGAGAGAGAGAGGAGAGAGAGGAGAGAGAGAGAGAGAGAGAGAGAGAGAGAGAGAGAGAGAGAGAGAGAGAGAGAGAGAGAGAGAGAGAGGAGAGAGAGAGAGAGAGAGAGATAGATAGATAGATAGATAGAAGATAGATAGAGGGAGAGAATAGAGAGAGTATAAAGAAATGAGAGACAGAGAAAATTGCAAGAAAAAAATAGAAAAATCAGTTAGAATAAACAAACAAAAAAAGAAAGACATAAGCAGAACTTAAAAAAAAAAACAAGAAAAAACAAAAAAACGTAGAATTTGGAAAAAGAACATATAAAATAATAAAACCTACATGGAAGCATCAGAAACGTAAATTTCGCAATGCAACATTTTGTACAAGGACTTATTCGTAAGCGCATTTTCGTGAGCATAATAAATATAGGAATAAAATCACACATAATACTCTTTGTGACTGGACTCCGCTCAATTATATCATGCATTATTTTCTAAAGCTCTCTGTGCATCTATTCGTATGTGTATTTATGTTGCATAACTTCGTGATCATTTAATTTTCTCTGTTTTGGTGTTTGTTTGTTTTTTTGGTAAGTAGTTCTATGGTTTATCGTTTTTTTTTCTCTCTCTGTTTCTCCTCTCTCTCTCTCTCTCTTTTCGTTTCTCCCTCTTCTTTCTCTTTATCTCTATTATTTATCTTCTCTTACATCTGTTCTTCTCTCTCTCTTTATCCGATGTTTGTGGGTGGGATTCGATGTTTATTTCTCCTATATCTGTCTTTGTTTGTTTGCCTGTCTGTTTGCCCGTCTTCCTTTCTCTCCCTCTCATTCTTTCTCTCTCTGCCTTTCCCCCCTCCTCGCATTTTCTCTCATTTTTCTGCTTTATCTCTCGCATTTCTCTCTCTCTCTCTTTTTCTTCTCTCTCTCTTTTCTCTTTCCTCTCCCCTCTCATCTCTCTTCCCTTCGCTCCTATCTTCTCTCTCTCCCTCTCATTCCTTCTCTCTTCCTCCCCTCTCATTCTCCCTTCTCTTCTCTCTTTCCTTCTTCCTATCTCTCTCTTCCTCTCCCCTTTTCTCTCTCTCTTCCTCTCCCCTCCTTCCCCCTCTTCTCTCTCTCTTCTCTCTCTTCCTCTCTTCTCTCTCTCTCCTATCCCTCTTCTCTCTCTCCTCTCCCCTCTTTTCTTTCCTCTCTCCGCTTCTCTCTCTTTCATATCAAAGTCGGAATCCGCTTCGCGATTTTTTCCCCACGACCACCAGTGGGCAACACCGCATCATCGCCGTGCAGCACAAAGGAAAAAAGAGAATAATCAAGAAGAAAAAAAAGAAAGAAAAAAAAAAGAGAAGAAGATAAGCGTTTGATCAACGAAAGAGAAGATGAAAGAGGAACGAACGGAGGAACTTCTCGTCCATGTCGATATTTTGGCTTCGGGGAGTTTGCGATCAGCTGATGCTCTCCGCGTGGTCTTATTATACAAATGTGGATGCTCTTTGGTCGCTCCCGCTTATGCGTTGCTGTTGTTGTTCGCTAAGTTTTGCTGTTAATATCGTCATAGTTGCATTTTTTTATTGATTGATTGATATGGTTTGATTAATTAATCGTCGTATGTTTTTTTTGTTTAATTTTATTTATTACTATTATATGTATTTGTTATTACTGTAAAGATTACGGTTTGATTATTGATGTCATCAGTGGTTTATTTCTTCTTATTCTCTTTATTATCATTATTACTATTATCATTATTGTTTGTTTTTGTTTTTGTTGTCGTTTTTACTATTATCATTATCATTACTTTTATTATTATCATCATCATTTATACTAATACTTATGTTATTATTATCATTATTATTATCGACACCATTATTATTATCCTTATTGTTATTACGATTATTATCATTATCCTTATTGTTATCATTACGATTATTATCATTTCATTATTATGTTCTTTTATTGCTCTTACTATGAATATAGTTATTATTATAGTTACGTTAATAATAATGATGATATGATTATGGTAATAATAATAGTACTACTACTACAACAACTATATATGCTATTATTGCTATTATTATATTTTATTTTTGCTATTATATTATTATTATTATTATTATTATTATTATTATTATTATTATTATTATTATTATTATTATTATTATTATTATTATTATTATTATTATTATTATTATTATTATATTATTTATTATTTATTATTATTATTATTATATTATTATTATTATTTATTATTATTATTATATTATTATTATTATTATTATTATTATTATTATTATTATTATTATTATTATTTTTATTATTATTATCATCATCATCATGATTATCATTGTTCCTCTTATTATTATTATGATTATTATTATCATTATTATTATTATTATTAATATTATTATTGTTATTATTACTATTATCATTATTGTTATTAATATTAGCAGTTGTGATATCATTATTATGATTATCAGTATACTAATTTTGATTATTTCATTATATTACTATTCTATTATTATGTTATTATATTGTTATCATTATAATATTTATATCATTATTATTATTATCATGATTGACATAGTTTTTATCATTATCATCATTATCATTACTATCATCATCATCAATTTTATCATTATTATTGTTATTATTATTGTTATTATTGTATCATCATTATTAATATTGATAATTATATTATTATTTTTATTATTATTATCATCATCATCCTTATTGTTGTTATTATTAGCAGTTCTGCTATCATTGTTATAATCATCATTATTACCATCACTGCTATTATCATTATCATCATTATTATTATCAGTATTGTTGTCATAATAATGATGATAGTAATGATAATAATGATAATAATAATTGTTATTATTGTTATTGTCATTATCATTGTTATATTTTATTGTTGTTGTCATTATCATTATCATGTGTGTGTGTGTGTGTGTGTGTGTGTGTGTGTGTGTGTGTGTGTGTGTGCTTGTGTGTGTGTGTGTGTGTGTGTGTGTGTGTGTGTGTGTGTGTGTGTGTGTGTGTGTGTATGTGTGTGTGTGTGTGTGCTTGTAAGATCGTATGCGTTCACGAATGCGTGTTTATACATTTTTTTGGATATATGTGAGTTGGCGTCAATCAGTGTATGTAGTCCATTTGCAACTCAGACATCCCTTGGGACTCTGCTATCAAGAAAAAACTGTCAAAGAAAACGGGAACTGGGGAGCGAAAGGGGAGACTCTTCCAAGAAGCGCGGGTCACCAGAGGAACGTGTCCGAGGTTCTAAAACGATTGGGCGAGGGACGGAAGACCTGCCAGCACTCGGATGGGTTGCTTTGTACTTTGTCTTTCCGTCTGGTTGGCTTTCACTTTCCTTTTCTTTGTTTTTTCGTTATTTCTCGTTTTTTATATGTATTTCTTTATTTCTTTCTATCTCTCGTTTTCGCTCTATCGCTCTCTCCTTTCTCGTCTTTCCTCTTTCCTGTCTCTCGCCATTCTTCTCATCTTCTTCTATTCCTCTCTTTATTTCTCTCCCCCATTCTTCCATTCTTCTATCCTTCCTTCCGCCTCTCGCTTTTTCTCTCTCGAGATTCTCCTCTCTTCTTATCTCCCCTCCCTCTCTCCCTCCGGATTCTTCTCTCCTTCCTCCTCTTTCCTGTCTCTCTTTCTCTCTGTATTTTTCTTCCTACCACCGTCCCCTTTCTTTCTCTCCCTATTCTCCTTATTATCCCATTCTCCTCTTCTTCCTCCCCTCTCCTCCCTCCTTATCTCTCTCCTCCCTCCTCTCTCTTCTCACCCTCTATTCTCACCTTCCCCTCTCTACTCTCCTCCCATTAGCTTCTCACCTTCTCGCGAACATTGCCATTCGATCTTATCCTACACAGAGACCTGAGCAGCAGCACGGAGAGATGCCAGTGCCCTTTAGCAGCTAAGTATCGCAGATGAGACCGACGAGTAGAAGATCACGACTCCGCCTCCCTCCCTCTTCCTCCTCTTCCCCTCCCTCCCCTCCCCCCTCCTTCTTTTCTCCATCCTCCTCTCGACTGCACTTCCTCCTGACCGCACTGCCCCTGTGCGCATTTCCTGCACCACTTCCTATTCGTGACCCCTCCCCCCTCTCTTTACTCTCCTTCCTCCTTCCCCTCCCTTCGCCCCCCTCCTTACCTTCTCCCATCTCTCTCCTTCCTTCCTCCTCCCCTCCCGTCTCTCTCACGCCTCCCTATCTCCCCTCACCC
>NW_020869318.1:162694-172694 GCF_003789085.1 Penaeus vannamei | reverse complement strand
AGACAGTTTGCAGCTAGCCTGAGGTTTTCACTGTGGTCTCTTCTATCGCTGCTGATGTAGGTTGGGGAACGTAGATGACGAATATGTGTACAGTCTAAAATATAGTGGAGCAGTGGTTCATTTGTGACAGTGTCACAGTGCTGGCATGCTTTGGGTGTTCTGAGATCTATCTCCCAATTGCAGCAGTAACCCATCCGCAGTCTGCGGAATATGGCTGTAGATTGGCGGCTAGTCGCAGTGGCAAAGGGTTGTAGTCAGTGACCAGCTTGTACCACAGGGCAGAGGGAGAGCCAGCGTGTACCCAAGCACGATGTTCAATGTGTAGAACTTCAAATGTGGTCTTACGTAAGGTTCTTTTTAGCTGACTTAGGCTTGCAGCGACGCGAGTGGTGTGATCTTGGCTGAGGCTCTGTTTGGCGGCAAGATCTGCCTGGTCATTTCCAAGAATGTTGACGTGACTTGGAATCCAGCGGAAGGTGATGGATTTGCCTTGATTTTCAAGTTGAGTTAATTTAAAGAGGATGGTGGTGAGTAAATGTACATTGTCAAGATGGTGAGTTTTCTGTAGGGCATATACTGCTGAGAGGGAGTCTGTTAGTATGTGGATAATTGTGTGCTCGGTGGTGAGAGCATACGTGAGGGCTAGTTTAATGGCATATAGTTCTGCCTGAAGTATGGAGGCGCCGTTGGAAAAGCTATGGATGTGGTGTCCGTGCTAGCCTGAGGATTGGGATCCATACCATTGCTGCACCAGTGAGGATTGGTCAATAGATCCGTCCGTGAAGATGAGGTTTTGTGGCTGATGTAGAGAGTCTATGAGATGCCTTACATTATTCAAAATCTCTTTTGTGCAGAGTGCTTTAGAGGTTGGAAACTGTGAAATTTAATTGTTTGTGGAGCCCAGGGTGGTTTAGAAACATAGAATTAGGAGCATCCATTCCTCTAGAGATGATCATTGGTACGGCATTCAGTGATTGTAGTGTTTTAATTAGGGATGCATGCCAAACAAAGGTTGTGCCATCTAACTCATGTGGGTATAGCAGGTTGGCAGTGATATGGTTTAAAGGTGATGGTCTGGACCGGGATAGTATTTTAGCCACAAGCCCAGCAGCTAATTGGTGCATTCTGCACTTGAGAGAGGGTAAGAATTATTCCATTCGGAGATTTGCGAACTTGGTCCAACGAGGTGCTGCTAGGATGACTCTCATGGCTGGATTTTGGATGGTTTCCAGAGTCACAAAATCTTGGGGGGATAGGGTTAGAAGGGCTGGCGCACTGTAGTCAATGAGGGATCTGACGGCATGTGTGTAGAAGAGCCAGAGTGTTCTAAAAACCTGTCCCAAGTTTGGAGGAAGTTAACCTGCGCATGACATTGAGGAGAGGCTTAGTATGGAGAAGAAGACGTCTGAGCTGTGTAGTTGAGGAGAGGTTCTTGTTGAAAAAGATGCCTAGACACTTGTGAGAGTTCACCCAATCCAGAGGAAGGTTACCTATGTAAAGATTTTGCAGGTTAATGTGACGACGGAGTTGGAGGGCTTTGGTTTTGTTACTGTTGATTTTGAGTCCGAGTTCTTTACAGGTCGACTCGAGGAGATTGAGAGCGAGTTGAACATTGACATACCTGTTCCTTCCTGTGACAACTAATTGTAAATCATCAGCGTAAGCTAGAAGATGCGTATTGTTTGGGAAGGGGATTTCTACTAGTTTAACAATTAGCAGGTTGAAAAGAAAAGGGCCCAGGAGGCCGCCTTGAGGTGTACCATTTTCAAAGGGGTAGAAGTCAGAAGTGTGTCCCTGGAATCTTACTTGAGCTTTCCTGTTTGAGAGGTAGTCCTTGACCCATTTGAGAAGCTTGCCCTTTACGCCTTTCTCAGCAAGTGCGTGTAGTATGGCATCATGGTTGGCAAGAGTTTCCTGGAGAACGATGACATCAAAGTTGTCTTCAGTGATTGTTAATGAGAGTGTGGGGTAGTTGCACTGAAGTCCAAGAATACTGATGGAGTCTGAAACAGAATGCATAACATTACTCATGATGTGATGATGTAAGGGTAAAATTAGTGGTTTAATTGAGCTCTTGCGTGGTCCTGAGTTCATGAGGTTGGTCTGGAATGTGTAAGATTGGTGAAGAGCTGGCGGAAGAGTGGAGTTGTGCCGATTGTTGTGCAGTTGTGTTATTATTTCTAAAATTATTATTATTGTTATTATCATTATAAAAATAGTTATAATGATAAAAAATTACATTAATGACTAATATAATAATTATAATAATGATTATATTAAGGGTAATTATGGCGATTATTACTATAATGAAGATAATGTTGATATTAATGACAATAATGATAATAATGATTATAAAGCCCATCCATAATGAAAAAAGGCTAGAAGTAAAAAAAATCCCAAGAGTCGAAATAACCGAAATCTACTGACATATAGTCGTTTGAGAAAATAGTCGGAAAAAAAAACTTTTTCGAGTTTAAATGAAAATTATGATGATTTTAGCAAAATTTCTGCAATTAATAATGACAATAATAATAATTATTATAACATTAACTTTGAAAATTATAATAAAATCAGAATTATAATGATAATTTGCGTTATTAATGCAATAATTGCAATAATCAACAATATTATAATGGTTTTCATGTTAATAACAATGATAATAAAACTAATGATAGAATTAATCATTATATCGCTTTTATTATTATGATTATTATTATTATTATTGTTATCATTTCTAAAATTATCATTACCGTTATTATCATTATAAAAATAGTTTATAATGATGTAAATGACATTAATAATTAAAATGATAACTATAATAAATATTATATTAAGGGCAATTATGGCGATAATTACTATAATGACAATAATGATCATATTATTGGCAATAATGATAATAATGATGATGATAAAAATTATAAAGCCCATCCATAATGAAAAAAGCCTTTTCAGAGAAAAGTCGACCCCCCACCCCTTTTTCGAGTTTAAAGGATAATTATGATGATTTTAGCAATAATTCTGCTAATCATAATGATTTTGATGATAATCCCATTAATAATGACAATAATGACGACAATAATGATAATTATTACATTAATTATGATAATTATAAAAAATGATAATTATAATGATAATTTGCGTAATTCATGCAATAATAGCAATAATCAACAAAATTATAATAATTTTCATGATAATAGAAATAATAATGACGATAATGATAACAAAATTAATAATAGAAATAATCATAATATCGCTATTATTGTTATTATAACTATTATTATTGTCGTTATTATTTCTAAAATTATCAATATAAAAAAACGTTATAATGATGAAAATGACATTAATGATTAAGATAATAACTATTACAATGATTATATTAGGGGGAATTATGGCGATCAATACTATAATGATATTAATGGCAATAATGATAATAAGGAGGATGATGATAATTATGAAGGCTATCCATAATGAAAAAGGCTAGAAGTAAAAAAATCCGAAAAGTCGAAAAAAATAGCGAAATCTAGTAATCTTTTGAGAGAATGGTCGAAAAATCCCCTTTTCCAGTTTAAAGGATATTTATGATGATTTCAGCAATAATTCTGCTAATTATGATGATTTTCATGATAATCCCATTAATGATGACAATAATAATGATAATTATAACATTAATTATGATAATTATGACATTAAATATAATAATTATGACATTAATTTTGATAATTACGACATTAATTATGATAAACATAATAAAATAATAATTATAATGATGATTTGCGTAATTAATGAAATAAAAGCAATAATAATATATTGAAAAAAGTCGAAAAAAACGGTGAAATCTAGCGATATATAGCTTTTTCAGAACATGGTCGAAAAAAAACCTATAATTCTAATTATAATTTTTAAAAATTATAATAACAATAATGATAATTACAGAAAAAATAACAATAATGATAATTATAATAACTAAAAGCGATATTATGATTATTTCTACTATTATTATTATTTTTAATTATTATCATTATAGTTATTATTATTGTTATTATCATGAAAATCATTAGAATATTGTTGATTATTGCTATTATTGCATTAATTACGCAAATTATCATTATAATTATCATTCTTTTATAATTATCCAAATCTATGTCATAAGTATCCTAATTAATGTCATAATTTTCCTAATTAATGTCATAATTATCCTAATTAATGTCATGATGATTATTATTATCGTCATTATTAATGGATTATCATGAAAATCATCATAATTAGCAGAATTGTATCAGAAATCATCATAATCATCCTATAAACTCGAAAAAGGGGGGTTTTCGACCATATTCTCAAAAGGCTATATATCGCTAGATTTCGTAGTTTTTTTCGACTTTGTGGATTTTATACTTTTAGCCTTTTTTCATTATGGATGGGCTTTATAATTATTATCATCATCATTATTATCATTAATATCATTAATATCATCATTATCGTAATTATCGCCATAATTACCCTTAATATAAATATTATAATAGTTATTATCTTAATTACTAATGTTATTTTCCTCATTATAACTATTTTTATAATGATAATAACAATAATGATAATTTTAGAAAATAATAACAACAATAATAATTGTAATAACATAGTAGCGATATTATGATTATTTCCAATATTATTATTATTTTGATTATTATCATTATCGTCATCATTATTGTTATTATCATGAAAATGATTAGAATATTGTTGATTATTGCTATTATTGCGTTAATTACGCAAATCATCATTATAATTATCATTTTATTATAATTTTCCTAATTAATGTCATAATTATCCTAATTAATGTCATAATTATCCTAATTAATTATGATTATCATTATATCGTCATTATTAATGGGATTATCATCAAAATCATCATAATTAGCCGAATCATTGCAGAAATCATCATAATCATCTCATAAACTCGAAAAAGGATTTTTTTCGACCCTATTCTGAAAAGGCTATATATCGCTAGATTTCGCCGTTTTTTCGACTTGGTGTTTTTATACTTTTACCCTTTTTCATTATGGATGGGCTTTATAATTATTATTATCATCATTATTATGATTAATATCATTAATATCATCATTATCATCATTATAGTAATTATCGCCATAATTACCCTTAATATAATCATTATAATAGTTATTACCTTAATTATTAATGCCATTTTCCTCATTATAACTATTTCTATAATGATAATAACGATAATGATAATTTTAGAAATAATAACAACAATAATAATTATAATAACAATAAAAGCGATATTATGATTATTTCTATTATTATTATTATTCATTATTATCATTTTCGTTATTATTTGTTTTATTATCATGAAAATCATTAGGAATATATTTATTATTGATATTATTGCATTTATTACGCAAATTATCATTATAATTATCATTTTATTATAATTTTCCTAATTAATGTCATAATTATCCTAATTAATGTCATAATCATCCCAATTAATGTCTTAATTATCATTATTATCGTCATTATTAATGGGATTATCCTCAACTTCATCATAAGTAGTCGAATTATTGCAGAAATCATCATAATCATCCCACAAATTCGAAAAAGGGTATTTTTTCGACCATATTCTCAAAAGGTTATATATCGCTATATTTCGCCGTTTTTTCGACTTGGAGATTTTTATACTTTTAGCCTTTTCATTATGGTTGGGCTTTATAATTATTATCATCATCATTATTATCATTAATATAATTAATATCATCATTATAGTAATTGTCGCCATAATTACCCTTAATATAAGCATTATGATAGCTATTATCATAATTATTAATGTCATTTTCCTCATTATAACTATTTTTATAATGATAATAACAATAATAATAATTTTAGAAATAATAATAACACAATAATAATTATAATAACAATAATAGCGATATTATGATTATTTCTACTATTATTATTTTTAATTATTATCATTATCGTTATTATTATTTTTGTTATCATGAAAATCATTAGAATATTGTTGATTATTGCAATTATTGCATTAATTAAGCAAATTATTATTATAATTATCATTTTATTATAATTATCCTAATTAATGTCATAATCATCATTATTATCGTCATTTATTAATGGGATTATCCTCAAAATCATCATAATTAGCAGAATTGTTGCAGAATTCATCATAATCATCCCATAAACTCGAAAAAAAAAATTTCGTCTATATTCTGAAAAGGCTATATATCGCTAGATTTCGCCGTTTTTTCGACTTCGGATTTTTATACTTCTAGCCTTTTTTCATGATGGATGGTCTTTATAATTATATTATCATCATTATTTTCATTAATATAATTAATATCATCATTATAGTAATTATCGCCATAATTACCCTTAATATAATCATTATAAGAGTTATTATCTTAATTATTAATGTCATTATAACTATTTTTATAATGATAACAACAATAATGATAATTTTAGAAATAATAACAATAACAATAATAATTATAATAATAATAGCAATATTATGATTATTTCTACTATTATTATTATTTTTAATTATTATCATTATCGTTATTATTATTGGTATTATCATGAAAATCATTAGAATATTGCTGATTATTGCTATTATTGTGAGTGTGTGTGTATGTGTGTGTGAGTGTGTGTGTGTGTTTATGCTCATGCATACACACACACACACACACACACACACACACACACACACACACACACACACACACACACACACACACATATATATATATATATATATATATATATATATATAGATAGATAGATAGATAGATAGATAGATAGATAGATAGATAGATAGATAGATACATAGATAATATATATATATATATATATATATATATATATATATATATATATATATATATATATATATATATATATATATATATATATATATATATATATGTATATATATATATATATATATATATATATATATATATATATATATATATATATATATATATATATATATATATATATATATATATATGTATATATATATATATATATATATATATATATATATATATATATATATATATATATATATATATATATATATATATATATATATATATATATATATATATATATATATATATATATATATATATATATATATATATATATATATATATATATATATATATATATATATATATATATATATATATATATATATATATATATATATATATATATATATGTGTGTGTGTGTGTGTGTGTGTGTGTGTGTGTGTGTGTGTGTGTGTGTGTGTGTGTGTGTGTATGTATGTATGTATGTATATGTGGGCATCTTAGGTTCCATGCGTGGTGACTGGAACTGCAGTTTGGACATTTGGCAGTAACCTATCTGCCTTCTTTCAGCTTGCGTAGGTAGGTGTCAGTCTTGTGGTTGGATGCGCAGATGGCACATCTGTGGGAGGCCCTGCATTTTTCTTTGTGATGCCCAAAACGCTGACATTTAAAGCATCTTAATGGTTCTGGGGCGTAACTGTGGGTCTTGTAGGTGCCGAAGTTCTTCAGATTGATTTCTGTAGGAATGGGGCCCCTAATTGTGAGGACTTGCCTTGTTTCTGTTTGGAGGAGACGCTAGAAGCTGCTACTACATTGTGCTGACTTTCTAATAGTGATAGCGGGAGTTCAAGGGGGAAGCCCATCAGTACACATTTTCTTACAGCTTCCTTTGGCTGAAAGTGTTGTAGAGCTACAGTCTTGTTGGATGCAAGAGTATGATAGAGGACAGGTACCTGGCATTACTTTCATTTTTAGGAGTGAGTATGAAGGTACTTTCTGCAGTAACTTTGGTGGCTACCATGAGAGTTGGAAAGTCTTTCTCTAAGGCATCCAAGGCGCTGTATGCTGTGGAGAATTCTTCATTAGGTCGCAGTTCAAACTTCATAGCAGCAAACTTGGAAAAGTCATGGGTTGGATGAGTAGGAGTTATTCCCTCTTTTGAGGCGTTCATGGAGGCTTCGTCAGGCTGTGGTGAAATGGCTGATTTTCTGTGGGAGTCATTATCATCATGATTATCATCATTATTATCATCATTATTACAGTTATAATGATTATTATGCTAATTATTATAGCTATTTTCATCATTATAACTATTGTAATAATGATAATACCAATAATGATAATTTTAGAAATAATAATGAGTTGATTATTGCTATTATTGCAGTAATTATCAAAATTATCATTATATTATGATTTTAATATTTGAATATTTTTAAATCCTCATAATTACCAAAAAAGCGAAAAAAGGTTTTTTTCGACGTTTCTCTCTAAAGGCTGTAATACGCTAGATTTTGGCCTTTAATTCATTATAAATGGACTGAATAATAATTATTATCATCATTATTATCATTACTGTCATTATTTTATGATTATTATCATTATAGTCATTATCATCATGATTATCATCATTATTATCATCATTATTGCAGTTATAATGATTATTATGCTAATTATTATAGCTATTTTCATCATTTATAACTTTTATAATAATAATAGCAATAATAATAATTTTAGAAATAATATTGACAATAGTAATAATTATAATGGCAATGATAATGATTTTACTATTATATCTATTGTCATTATTAGTATGAAAATTATTGGAATAGAGTTGCTATTGCTATTATTGAAGTAATTATCAAAATTATCATTGTAATTATGATTTTATCATTATTATCATTATTATTGTCATTATCATTGTTAACATCATAATTATTATCATTATTGTATCTAATGAAGGAATTATCAAGACAATCATCACAATTACCTGAATTAATGTTCAAATCCTCATAATTACCAATAAAAAGCGAAAAAACGATTTTGTCGTTTTTTCGACTTATGGGATTTTATTACTTTTGGCCTTTATTTCATTATAAATGGACTGGGTGATAATTATTATCATCATTATTATCATAACTGTCATTATTTTTATGATTATTATCATTATGGTCATTATCATCATTGATTATTATGCTAATAATTATAGCTATTTTCATCATTATAACTATTTTTATAATGATAATAGCAATAATGATATTTTAGAAAAAATAATGACAATAGTAATAATTATAATGACCCTTTTTCGCTTTTTATTGGTAATTATTAATTCAGTAATTGTGAAGATTTTCATGACAATTCCTTCATTAAATAAAATAATGATGATAATTATGATGATAATGACAATGATAATGCCAATAATAATGATTATAATATTAAAGTCATACTTACAATTTTGATAATTACTACAATAATAGCAATAATGAACTCTATTCTAATAATTTTCATACTAATAATGAGAATAGAAATAATAATAACATCATCATCATTGTCATTATGATTATTACTTTGTCATTATTCTTTCTAAAATTATCATTATTGCTATTATCATATAAAATCGTTATAAGGATGAAAATAGCTATAATAATTAGCATAATAATCATTATAACTGCAATATTGATATAATAATGATGATAATCATGATGATAATGACTATAAGGACTATAATGATAAGAATCATATAAATAATGACAGTAATGATAATAATGCTGATAATAATTATTATCCATTCTATTTATAATGAAGTAAAGGCCAAATGTAATAAAATCCCAAAAGTCAAAAAACGGAAAAATCTAGCATATTACAGCCTTTTGAGAGAAACGTCGGAAAAAAATATAATGCTGATAATGACAATGATAATTACAATGATAATGATAATAATGATAAAATCATAATTATAAGGATAATTTTCATAATTACTACAATAATAGCAGTAATTCAATTCTATTCCAATAATTTTCATAATAATAATGACAATAGAAATGATAATAACATCATTTTCATTGACATTATAATTTTTACTATTGTCATTATTATTTCTAAAATTATCATTATTGCTATTATCATTATAAAAATAGTTATAATGATGAAAATATCTATAATGATTAGC
>NW_020869318.1:147694-157694 GCF_003789085.1 Penaeus vannamei | reverse complement strand
GGGTGTTCTGAGATCTATCTCCCAATTGCAGCGGTAACCCATCCGCAGTCTGTGGAATATGGCTGCAGATTGGCGGCTAGTCGCAGTGGCAAAGGGTGGGTTGTAGTCAGTGACCAGCTTGTACCACAGGGCAGAGGGAGAGCCAGCGTGTACCCAAGCCCGATGTTCAATGTGTAGAACTTCAAATGTGGTCTTACGTAAGGTTCTTTTTAGCTGACTTAGGCTTGTAGAGACGCGAGTGGTGTGATCTTGGCTGAGGCTCTGTTTGGCGGCAAGATCTGCCTGGTCATTTCCAAGAATGTTGACGTGACTTGGAATCCAGCGGAAGGTGATGGATTTGCCTTGATTTTCAAGTTGAGTTAATTTAAAGAGGATGGTGGTGAGTAAATGTACATTGTCAAGATGGTGAGTTTTCTGGGCATATACTGCTGAGAGGGAGTCTGTTAGTATGTGGATAATTGTGTGCTCGGTGGTGAGAGCATACGTGAGGGCTAGTTTAATGGCATATAGTTCTGCCTGAAGTATGGAGGCGCCGTTGGAAAGTCGGTGAGCTATGGATGTGGTGTCCGTTACCATTGCTGCACCAGCCTTGCCTGAGGATTGGTCAATAGATCCGTCCGTGAAGATGAGGTTTTGTGGCTGATGTAGAGAGTCTATGAGATGCCTTACATTATTCAAAATCTCTTTTGTGCAGAGTGCTTTAGAGGTTGAAAAAGTGTCTTTGTGAAATTTAATTGTTTGTGGAGCCCAGGGTGGTTTAGGAACATAGTGAGAATTAGGAGCATCCATTCCTCTAGAGATGATCATTGGTATGGCATTCAGTGATTGTAGTGTTTTAATTAGGGATGCATGCCAAACAAAGGTTGTGCCATCTAACTCATTTGGGTATAGCAGGTTGGCAGTGATATGTTTTAAAGGTGATGGTCTGGACCGGGATAGTATTTTAGCCACAAGCCCAGCAGTTAATTGGTGCATTCTGCACTTGAGAGAGGGTAAGAATGATTCCATTCGGAGATTTGCGAGCCTGGTCCAACGAGGTGCTGCTAGGATAGGATGACTCTCATGGCTGGATTTTGGATGGTTTCCAGAGTCACAAAATCTTGGGGGGATAGGGTTAGAAGGGCTGGCGCACTGTAGTCAATGAGGGATCTGACGGCGTGTGTGTAGAAGAGCCGGAGTGTTCTAAAAACCTGCCCCAAGTTTGGAGGAAGTTAACCTGCGCATGACATTGAGGAGAGGCTTAGTACGGAGTAGAAGACGTCTGAGTTGTGTAGAAGAGAGGTTCGTTGAAAAGATGCCTAGACACTTGTGAGAGTTATCCACCTAAGTTTTGCAGGTTAATGTGACAACGGAGTTGGAGGGCTTTGTTGTCTGCTGTGCCTGTTCCTTTTACATAGGCAAAAATATGTGGATGGATGGATGGAATGATGTGTTGTAAGCGATGGAGCACAGCACGTTCCATGGTTTTACCTATGCAGGAAAGTAGCGAGATAGGTCGGATTAAATAGTCTGAGCAGAGTGCCCATACTTGAGGGCCCTAAGTGGTGGAGCATAGAATAGGGTATTTTATCAATACCTGGGGTTGTGTCTTTAGAAGTCTTTGTAGCTTTCTCGAGTTCAGTTAATGTGAAAGGTGTGTCACTTTGGGCAGGTGAGTCTATAGCTATTTGAATGACTTGTTGTCGGATGGGCTTCAGCTGTTGTAGCTTCCTTGAAACGGATGCAGGCAGTTGGGTGGATGAACAGCGCGTGGCAAAGGAGAGTGCAAGTCTGTTGGCTTCCGAGTGAGGATGAGGATGTGGTGCGGGCATTGAGCGTTTTGCTCCTGATGCCAGTCGTAGATTGGTCCACATCTCTTTCAAGGATGTGTGAGCAGTTATCGTTTCACACCAAGATAACCAGGCTTTGGCTTTTATTTCTGAGATTTCCATTTTGACAAGACGTCGTAAGGTGCGAAAAGATTCTAAGATGGTTGGAGAATGGGATCGGTGGAGAGCTTTGCGGAACATGTTCATTCTATGCTTGAGTTCACGTATCCGGTCGTTGTAGAACCAGCTGTTCTTGTGCGCATGAAGAGTGACATTGGTGAGGGGAATGCTGCTGTCAGTAGCATTGTGAATGGCATTAGTGAAATCTTTCTCTAGCTGGGTGGCATCTGACGGTGGAATGTAGTTGGAGGCCCATTTCTCCATAGCGTCTGTGAAGAGGGCCCAGTTCGCTTTTTTGAGATTCCATCTTGGTATGGGTGGGGGGAGAGTAACCCGCGGAATCCGAACGGTAGTGATAGTGGCAAGGTGGTCAGAAGTTAAATAGGGGTGTAGTTTCCAGTCTGCTATAGGGAGGAGAGAGGTGGAGAATGGTGAGGTCTAGTACTCCTCCACGGACATGAGTTGCAATACCGTTGTTGAGGACAGTAACTTCTGAGAAACTGTCCAGCAGTTCATTGATATATAGACCGGTGTCATTCATTTTGTGTGCAGAAGGGGTAGATTGGTAGTTCCAAGAGGGGTGATGGGCATTAAGATCACCACAGATGATAGGTGGTTCATTGGCTGTTATGCCAAATCATTCTTCAAGCTCTAGAGAACAATCTGCTCGAGGAGGCCGATAAACATTGAAAATGTGGAGGTCTGTGTTCTGTAGGGTTAGTTTGACGCCTATGCTTTCAATGTTTTCTCCACAATCTGGCGGTGGAGTAATCTCTTCACAGGGTATGGAAGACTTTATAAAAATGGAGATTCCCCGTGACTGATTGGGGATGAAAGGGCTGTGAAACGCTGAGTAGCGGTTAATGGAGAAATTGTTGGAGGCTGGAAGGAGAGTTTCCTGGAGAACGATGACATCAAAGTTGTCTTCAGTGATTGCTAATGAGAGTGTGGGGTAGTTGCACTGAAGGCCAAGAATGTTCCATTGTAGAATACTGATGGAGTCGAAACGGAATGCATAACATTACATTACTCATGATGTGATGATGTAAGGGTAAAATTAGTGGTTTAATTGAGCTCTTGCGTGGTCCTGAGTTCATGAGGTTGGTCTGGAATGTGTAAGATTGGTGGAGAGCTGGCGGAAGAGTGGAGTTGTGCCGATTGTTGTGCAGGCGTTGGATTACAGAGGCTTGTCTGATTAATCCTGTGAGAAGATGTAGGAAGAGGTGGAAAGTCTTCTGATGATGCAACGACCGAGGTAATTGTACCAGTATCCTGCTGTACAGGTTCAGAAGGCATGGATTCTTGGGATGAGGAGGATGTGTTCTTGTGTGGTAAGATGGCAAGGATGTTGTCAATGAGAGTTTGTAAGTGGGAGTGAGGAATAGAGTGACCCAGGGCTAAAAGGCCAAGTTGAATGGTATTCACTAGGAATGATCCAATCAGTTCAGGAGGAGCTAAGGAAATTGGTGCTTTGTGACTCATGAAGGGCTGTGAGACTGGGGAGGTGGCAACTGGTGCAGGAGCAGTAGTAGAGAAGGTATGCAGGTTAGCAGCAATAGAAGCTTTGATTGGTTCGTGGCTGAGAGCAGAAGTGTTGAGGTGTTGTGGTTCTCTTGGTTTGCTCCAATCATGGATCTTTCTCGTGAAGGTTCGAGGCTGAGGGGCTGCCCTTTTCCAGAAGAATCAGGCTTTGATAGCAGAGAGCGTCTCATCTCACAGCAGAGGTTCCATGCGTGGTGTTTGCCTCCACAGTTTGGGCATTTTGGTTCGGTCTGCTCGCCGTTTTTGAATTTGGTGAGGCAATTGTCTGTTGGGTGACTTTTTGAGCAGATTGCACAGCGTGCAGCAACTTTACATTGGTTGCGGTGATGTCCATAGCGCTGCAGTTGTAGCACCGGAGTGGTTCTGGGATGTATTTGCGAGTTCTAAAGGTCCCAAATATGCCCAGATTGATTTTGTCAGGGGGTTCTCTTGACATGACCAGGAGAACTTGGCGCGTCTCCTCCTTGGTTGGGCGGTATATACAACGTTCAGCAGAGATGACGTCTGGGAGGTCTGTAAGGCGTTGAAGTGGAAAGCCTATGGGATTTTTTCTAAAATTGCTCTGAATTTTGGGTTCAGGAACATAAGAGGTAATATTGACAATCTTGCCTGAAGCTAGGGTGGTAAGTGAGTCCAACAACGTGCGTGTAGAATCAGTCTTCGGAGTGAGAATGAAGTGGCCATCATTGGTAATTGCTGTGGTGACATCTATAAAAGGGAACTCTTCTTCAATAGCAAACATGGCTTCTACAGCTGTGGCAAAGTCTTTGGATAAGGCAATGAGAAATTTATGGCTCATTTTGGTGAGTGGATAAGGTGAACTAGAGCCTCCCCTATTGGCTGAGGTATTCTGCTCTTGGGCTTGGAGTTGTGGATCGGCTGAAGGGGGATCTTTGCCATCTTGATCGGTGCAGGATAGCTCCATGCTGTCATTCGATGATACTCTAGGATCAGCAGCTGAAGAGAGTAATTCATCTGAAGGCGGAGGATTCAGCTTCATCTTCTTTGATGCTGAGGTGTTGGGATTCTCTGTGGTCTGTACTGGATCAGGGTCTGGGGCATTTTCCTCTGGGGGGAAGTAATTCTTTTCCCTTTCTTTGAGGTGGAAGCTGTAGGATCTGGAGTCCTGGGCTGAAATTCCATTTTCTGTTTTTTCTTTTTATGATTTGACTTAGACATCAGTGACTTAAATGAGGGGTTGTGAGGCCACCACCTACCTAAAACTTGTGGGTTTATAACCTACTGGTGATCAGACAGTCTGCTCAGGTCAACCCCTCGAAAGCAGAAGCTGAAGCACCCCAGAAGTACCTAACCCTATCAAGAAAAACAAAACCCTTCTCTGTGGTTTAAGACCTTGTGGCACTGCCGCGGGGTTCACCTTCACCACAGAGGGGACACTAAGAGGTGGCAAAGGACAAAAAAATGAATGAGATGAATGAGATGATTGGCATGAAAGTGGAACTCTGCACTGTTTGGCATGAAAGTTATCAGTTTGGCGTGCGCGCTCTCGGCAAGAAGACAATCTTGAATTGGCTACAACAATGGACGGCAGCTCGCGTCCTTGCTGAGGTTGTAACTGTAGCCAGAAGGAGGTAGCTTCTCTCATTCACAATAAATGTGAAAATTTGATCAGAAGACCCTCCGGTGGAATTGGAGCCAACGCTAAACAGGATATCGCCACCCTTGCTGGGACGAGTTGTGATCAGCTGCAGCTGCCGCGCGCTTGGTAGTGGATAGTTTTGTGCCTACATGATTTAGTAATGCAAACTTTCTCTTTCAGAACCCAAAGGTTCTTTCAACTATGTTTCGGGTTTCCATGTAAGCCCTATTGTAGTGTCTCTTTGTCACCAAATATTGATGATAATAATGACAATAATGATAATTATAGAGCCCATTCATGATGAAAATATGCAAAAATTAATGAAATCACAGAAGTCGATCAACCCTTATGAGAGAATAGACGAAAATTTTGCAAATAATCCCATTAATATTGACAATAATATATAATATAATAATAACAATAATAAAACATTAATTATAATGATAATTTGGATAATAAAATATTAATATTACTATTTCAGTTATCATTATTGTTATTATCATTATTAAAATAGTTATAATGATGAAAATGACATAATAATTATGCGATAATTAATATAATGATATCAATTATGATATTAATGGCGATAATTAATATAATGATATTAATTATGATATTAATGCAATAATGATAATAATGATGATAATAATAATATAAAGCCCATCCATAATGAAAAAGGCCAAAGGTAAAATATTCCCAAAAGTAGAAAAAACGGCGAAATCTAGGGAAATTTTAGATTTTTGAGAGAATAGTCGAAAAAAAACTTTTTCGAGTTAAAATGATAATTATGATGATTTTAACAATAATTCTGCTAATTATGATGATTTTCATGATAACCCCCTTAATAATGATAATAATGACGATAATAATGATAATTATGACAATAATTATGATAATTATAATAAAATGATAATTATAATGATAATTTCCGTAATTATTGTAATAATAGCAATAATCAACAATATGCCAATGATTTTCATAATAACAATAATAATAACGATAATGATAATAGGAATAATAATAGAATTAATTATAATATCGCTATTATTGTTATCATAATTATGATTATCGTTGTTATTTTCTAATTATTGTTATTAACATTATGAAAATACTATAATGATATAAATGACATTAATGATTAAGATAATTATTATATTATGATTATATTAAAGGTAATTATGGCGATAATTACTTTAATGATAATAATGATGATAAGGTAAAGCCCATCCATAATGGAAAAAAGGATAAAAAAAAAAAAAAAATCGAAAAAACGGCGAAATCTAGGAAAATATAGCCTTTTCAGAAAATAGTCGGAAAACTCCCTTTTTCGAGTTAAAGCATAATTATGATGATTCTAGCAATAATACTGCTAATTATGATTTTGATAATAATCCCATTAACAATGACAATAATGACGACAAAAATGATAATTATGGCAATAATTATGATAATTATAATAAAAGAATAATCGTAATGATAATTTGCGTAATTATGGATATGATAGCAATAATCAACAATATTCTAATGATTTTCATAATATAATATCAATAACGATAATGATAATTAAAAAATAATAGAAATAATCATAATATCGCTATTATTGTTATTATAATTATTATTATTGTTGTTATTATTTCTAAAATTATCATTATTGTTATTATCATTATAAAAATAGTTATAATGATAAAAATGACATTAATGACTAATATAATAATTATAATAATGATTATATTAAGGGTAATTATGGCGATTATTACTATAATGAAAATAATGTTGATATTAATGACAATAATGATAATTTTAATGATAATAATGATTATAAAGCCCATCCATAATGAAAAAAGGCTAGAAGTAAAAAAAAATCCCGAGTCGAAATAACAGCGAAATCTACCGACATATAGCCGTTTGAGAAAATAATCGGGAAAAAAAACTTTTTCGAGTTTAAATGAAAATTATGATGATTTTAGCAAAATTTCTGCAATTAATAATGACAATAATGACAATAATAATGATAATTATAACATTAACTTTGATAATTATAATAAAATCATAATTATAATTAATTTGCGTTATTAATGCAATAATTGCAATAATCAACAATATTCTAATGATTTTCATGTTAATAACAATGATAATAAAAAATAATAATAGAAATAATCATTATCGCTTTTATTATTATTATAATTATTATTATTGTTGTTATTATTTCATTACCGTTATTATCATTATAAAAATAGTTATAATGATGTAAATGACATTAATAATTAAAATGATAACTATAATAATTATTATATTAAGGGCAATTATGGCGATAATTACTATAATGACAATAATGATCATATTATTGGCAATAATGATAATAATGATGATAAAAATTATAAAGCCCATCCATAATGAAAAAAAGAGAAAAGTGACCCCCACCCCTTTTTCGAGTTTAAAGGATAATTATGATGATTTTAGCAATAATTCTGCTAATCATAATGATTTGATGATAATCCCATTAATAATGACAATAATGACAATAATGATAATTATGACATTAATTATGATAATTATAAAAAATGATAATTATAATGATAATTTGCGTAATTCATGCAATAATAGCAATAATCAACAATATTCTAATAATTTTCATGATAATAAAAATAATAATGACGATAATGATAATAAAGATAATAATAGAAATAATCATAATATCGCTATTATTGTTATTATAACTATTATTATTGTCGTTATTATTTCTAAAATTATCAATATAAAAAAAGTTATAATGATGAAAATGACATTAATGATTAAGATAATAACTATTACAATGATTATATTAGGGGGAATTATGGCGATCATTACTATAATGATAATAACGATGATATTAATGGCAATAATGATAATAATGATGATATAATGGCAATAATGATATTAATGATGATATTAATGGCAATAATGATAATAAGGAGGATAATGATAATTATAAAGGCTATCCATAATGAAAAAAGGCTAGAAGTAAAAAAAACGAAAAGTCGAAAAAAAATAGCAAAATCTAGTAAATCTTTTGAGAAGAATTTCAAAAATATTTATGATGATTTCAGCAATAATTCTGCTAATTATGATGATTTTCATGATAATCCCATTAATGATGACAATAATAATGATAATCATTAATTATGATAATATGACATTAAATAATAATTATGACATTAATTTTGATAATTACGACATTAATTATGATAAACATAATAAAATAATAATCATAATGATGATTTGCGTAATTAATGAAATAAAGCAATAATAATATATTGAAAAAAGTCGAAAAAACGGTGAAATCTAGCGATATATAGCTTTTTGAGAATATGGTCGAAAAAAACCTATAATTCTAATTATAATTGTTAGAATTATAATAACAATAATGATAATTATAGAAATAATAACAACAATAATAATTATAATAACTATAAAAGCGATATTATGATTATTTCTACTATTATTATTTTTTTTAATTATCATTATAGTTATTATTATTGTTATTATCATGAAAATCATTAGAATATTGTTGATTATTGCTATTATTGCATTAATTACGCAATTATCATTATAATTATCATTCTTTATAATTATCCAAATCTATGTCATAATTATCCTAATTAATGTCATAATTATCCTAATTAATGTCATAATTATCCTAATTAATGTCATATTATCATTATTATCGTCATTATTAAATTATCATGAAAATCATCATAATTAGCAGAATTGTATCAGAAATCATCATAATCATCCATAAACTCGAAAAAGGGGGTTTTCGACCATATTCTCAAAAGGCTATATATCGCTAGATTTCGCCGTTTTTTCGACTTTGTGGATTTTTATACTTTTAGCCTTTTTTCATTATGGATGGGCTTTATAATTATTCATCATCATTATTCATTATATCATTAATATCATCATTATCGTAATTATCGCCATAATTACCCTTAATATAAATATTATAATAGTTATTATCTTAATTACTAATGTTATTTTCCTCATTATAACTATTTTTATAATGATAATAACAATAATGATAATTTTAGAAATAACAACAACAATAATAATTGTAATAACAATAATAGCGATATTATGATTATTTCCATTATTATTATTATTTTAATTATTATCATTATCGTCATTATTGTTATTATCATGAAAATCATTAGAATATTGTTGATTATTGCTATTATTGCATAATTACGCAAATCACCATTATAATTATCATTTTATTATAATTTTCCTAATTAATGTCATAATTATCCTAATTAATGTCATAATTATCCTCATTAATGTCATAATTATCATTATAATCGTCATTATTAATGGGATTATCATCAAAATCATCATAATTAGCAGAATTTACTGCAGAAATCATCATAATCATCCATAAACTCGAAAAAGTTTTTTTCGACCTATTCTCAAAAGGCTATATATCGCTAGATTTCGCCGTTTTCTTCGACTTTGGTGATTTTTATACTTTTACCCTTTTTCATTATGGATGGGCTTTATAATTATTATCATCATCATTATTATCATTAATATCATTAATATCATCATTATCATCATTATAGTAATTATCGCCATAATTACCCTTAACCTAATTATTATAATAGTTATGCCATTTTCCTCATTATAACTATTTCTATAATGATAATAACGATAATGATAATTTTAGAAATAATAACAACAATAATAATTATAATAACAATTAAAGCGATATTATGATTATTTCTACTACTATTATTATTATTCATTATTATCATTTTCGTTATTATTTGTTTTTATTATCATGAAAATCATTGGAATATTATTTATTATTGCTATTATTGCATTAATTACGCAAATTATCATTATAATTATCATTCTATTATAATTGTCCTAATTAATGTCATAATTATTCTAATTA
>NW_020869318.1:130194-135194 GCF_003789085.1 Penaeus vannamei | reverse complement strand
ATGACAATAATAATTAGCATAATAATTCTTATAACTGCAATAAGGATGATAATAATAATGATAATTATGACGATAATGACTATAATGATAATAATCATAAGAATAAGCCAATAATGATAATAATGATAATAATAATCATAGTGTCCATTTATATTGAAATAAAAGCGAAAAGTAGTAAAATCCCAAAAGTCGAAAAGCGGAAAAATCTAGCCTTTTGAGAGGAAACGTCGGAAAAAAACCTTCGCTTTTAAATGATTATTATGATGATTTTAACATCAATTCAGGTAATTATAATGATTTTCATGATAGTTCCTTTACTATTAACCATAATGATGATAATCATGATGATAATGACAATACTAATGATAATAATGAAAAATGATAATATAATGATAGTTTTATAATTACTACAATAATAGCAATAATTGTCTATTCTAATCATTTTCATACTAATAATGACAATAGAAATAATAATATCATTATCATTGTCATTATAATTATTATTACTGTCATTATTATTTTCTAAAATTATCATTATTGTTATTATCATTATAAAATAATTATAATGATGAAAAGGACAATAATGACTAGCATAATAATTATATAACTCCAATAATGACAATAATGATAATGATGATTATGACAATAATGACTATAATGATAATCATGAAATAATGACAATAAGGATAATAATGATGATAATAAATTATAGAGTCCATTTATAATGAAATAAAGGCATAAAGTAGTGAAATCTCAGAAGTCGAAAAAAACGGCAAAATCTAGCGTATTACAGCCTTTTGAAAGAAGCGATTAAAAAAAAAACTTTTTCGGTTTTAAATGATAATTATTGATGATTTTCAGATTAATTCAGGTAATTATGATGATTTTCATGATAATTCCTTTATTATTAACCATAATGATGATAATCATGATTATAATGAAATAATGATGATGATAATGACAATAATAATGATAGTAATGATAAAATGATAATTATAATGATAGTTTTTGATTAATTACTGCAATAATAGCACAAATTAAGTTTATTTTAATCATTTTCATACTAGTAATGACAATAGAAATAATAATAATATCATTATCATTGTCATTATTATAATTATTATTACTGTCATTCTTATTTCTAAAATTATCAATATTGTTATTATCATTATAAAAATAGTTATATTGATGAAAATGACAATAATATAATTAGCATTATAATTATCATAACTGCCAATAATTAATAAGGATAATTAATGACGATAATGACTATAATGATAATAATCATAAAAATAATGACAATAATGATAATGATGATAACAATAATGATGGAGTCCATTTATAATGAAATAAAGGCGAAAAGTAGTAAAATCCCAAAAGTCGAAAAAAACCGGAAAAAATTTAGCGTATTACAGCCTTTTGAGAGAAACGTCGATTTTTTTTTTTTCGCTTTTAAATGAAAATTATGATGATTTTAACATTAATTCAGGCAATTAGATGATTTTCATGATAATTTCTTCATTATTAATCATAATGTGATAATCATGATGATAATGACAATAATAATGATAATGATAGAATGATAATTATAATGATAATTTTTCATAATTACTGCAATAATAGCAATAATTAAGTCTATTCTAATAATTTTCATATTAATAATGACAAATAGAAATAATAATAATATCATAATCATTGTCATCATAATTAGTATTACTGTCATTATTATTTCAAAATTATCATTATTGTTATTAGCATTATAAAAATACTTACAATGATGTGAAAATGACAATAATAATTAGCATAATAATTCTTATAACTGCAATAATGATAATAATAATGATAATTATGACGATAAGGACAATAATGATAATAATCATAAGAATAATGACAATAATGATAATGATGATAAGAATCATAGTGTCCATTAAGGCGAAAAGTAGTCAAATCCAAATAGTCGAAAAAATGGAAAACCCTTTTCGCTTTTAAATGATAATTATGATGATTTTAACATTAATTCAGGTAATAATGATGATTTTCATGATAATTCCTTTATTTACAATAATGATGATAATCATGATGATAATGACAATAATAATGATAATGATAAAATGATAATTATAATGATAGTTTTGATAATTACTGCAATAATAGCAATAATTAAAGTCTATTCTAATCATTTTCATATTAATAATGACAATAGAAATAATAATATCATTATCATTGTCATTATAATTATTATTACTGTCATTATTATTTCTAAAATTCTCAATTGTTGTTATTATCATTATAAATATAGTTATGATTATTATCATTATAGTCATTATCGTCATAATTATCATTATTTTTATTATCATTATCATACGTGATATTTATTGAAACAACTGAAGCCACATTGACGTAGCCGAAATGAACACCGGGAGTATACAGAGGTAACGTGTCGGTCTCTCATCCGAGGGGTCGGTGGTTCGCGCCCCGTCCAGGCGCGAGGAATTGCAATTGTTGCCTGGAGGTTACCACTCTAGATGGGCATCACGGTGGGTAAGGACTAAACTCTGTCGCGTTATCGAGTCGGCATTAGTCGGCACAGGCCGGGCTCCCCTCATAACCCGGGCGAGGTTCAACTTCGCATATCGGAAGAAGGTCCATAGTGTATTGGCCAGCACAATTAAGAACCCAAGTCCCTCTTTCAGTGGTAACCCGTCCCTCCCGAATGAGGATCTTATTATTTATTCATTTTCTTCAGTGATTTTTTTTTATTATTGCCTATTTTTTTTTTTTTTTTTTTTTTTTTATCATTTCGATACAACAAGAAGCCAAGAACGCACATAATCAGACCCTATTTCACTACGGGACTTGTACCTGGGTTATGAGACTTCCTCGCGAGGAAGTGAACAAGTCCTCGCCCTTCTTTCTCTCGGCCAAAGCCACCATCCACCAATGGACTGGATGATTTTAACTGCAATAGTGATAGTAAACTTTGCACTAGTTGTTATCGGAAAAGAGCTAACACCAATAAATATATGCCAAAAATGATAATTTTAGAAATAATAATGACAATAATAATTATTATAATGACAATGATAATGATATTATTATTTCTATTGCCATTATTAGTATAAAAATTATTTTTAATAGACTTAATTATTGCCTATTATTGCAGTAATTATCAAAATTATCATTATTATAATTATGATTTTATCATTATTATTTGTCATTATCATTGTCATTATCATCATAAATTATCATCATTATTGTCAATGTAAAAGGAATTATCTTGAAAATCATAATTACCTGAAGTTATGTTAAAATCCTCATAATTACCATTAAAAAGCGAAAAGGTTTTTTTCGACGTTTCTCCTAAAGGGCTATAATGCGCTAGATTTTCCCGTTTTTTCGAACATATGGATTATTACTTCTGGCCTTTATATCATTATGAATGGACTGAATAATAATTATTATCATCATTACTGTAATTATTTTCATGATTATCATTATAGTCATTATAATCATGATTATCATTATTATTATCATCATTTATTGCAGTTATAATTATTATTATGCTAATCATCATTCCTATTTTTATCATTATAACTATTTATATATATGATAATAGCAATAATGATAATTTTAGAAATAATAATGACAATAATAATAATAAATGACAATGATAATGATATTATTTCTATTGCCATTAATAGAATGAAAATTATTGGAATAGAGTTAATTATTGCAGTAATTAATCAAAATTTATTATAATTATGATTTTATTATTGTCATTATTATTGTCATTATCATCATTAATTATTCATCATTATTGTCAATAATAAAAGAATTATCATGAAACTCCTCATAATTACCTGAATTAATGTTAAAATCATCATAATTACCATTAATAAGTGAAAAGGCGGGTTTTTCCACGTTTCTCTCAAAACGGCTAGATTTTGCCTTTCTTCGATTTATGGGATTTTATTACTTCTGGCCTTTATTTCATTATAAATGGAACGAATAATTATTATTATCAACATTATTATCATTACTGTCATTATTTTCATGATTATTATCATTATAGTCATTATCATTCATGATTATCATTATTATTATCATGACCTCATTATTGCAGTTATAATAATTATTATGCTAATTATTATTGCTATTTTTATTATTATAACTATTTATATAATGATATTAGCAATAATGATAACTTTAGAATAATGACAATAATAATTATAATGACAATGATAATGGATATTATTATTTCCATTGCCATTATTAGTATGAAAATTATTGGAATAGAGTTAATTATTGCTATTATTGCAGTAATTATCAAAGTCATCATTATAATTATGATTTTATCATTATTATTGTCATTATCATTGTTATTATCATCATAATTATCATCATTATTGTTCAATGTATAAAGGAATTATCTTGAAAATCATAAATTACCTGAAGTTATGTTAAAAACCTTCATGAAATTACCATTAAAAGCGAAAAGGTTTTTTTCGACGTTTCTATCCTAAAGGGCTATAATGCGCTAGATTTTCCGCGTTTTTTCGACATATGGGATTTATTACTTTCTGGGCCTTTATATCATTTATGAATGCGACTGAATAATAATTATTTCATCATTACTGTAATTATTTTCATGATTATCATTATAGTCATTATAATCATGATTATCATATTATTATCATCATTATTGCAGCTATAATATTATTATGCTAATTCATCATGTTCCTATTTTTTATCAAATTATAGACTATTTATATAATGATAATAGCACCAATAATCGATTAATTTTAGAAAATAATAATGACAATAATAATAATTATTAATGACAATAGATAATGATATTATTTCTATTGCGGATTGTGTAGAATTGAAAAAGTGTGATATAGGAAGATAGAGGTGTAGAGTGTTATTGCCAGTAATTATTCAAAATTATGTATGAATTCATGATTTTATTCATTGTCAATTATTATATCTGTCATTTATCA
>NW_020869318.1:93257-126946 GCF_003789085.1 Penaeus vannamei | reverse complement strand
ACCACCAGCACATAACCACCACTGCCACCACCACCATTACCTCACTACCACAACACCTTCACCACAGCACCATATACCACCACTTGCCACACCGCACCACCAGTATCATACCACATCACCAACACCACCTCCACCAAAGTCACCACCACCATCACCACCACCACAATCATCACCATTACATAAATCACCAGCACCAAGACCACAACCAGCATCATCACCACCGCCACCACCACCTGCACAACCACCACCACAACCACTTCCACCAATCACACCAGTATTATTACCACCATCATCACCAACACCACCTCCACCAAAGTCACCACCACCATCACCACCACCACCATATCACCATTACATCAATCACCAGCACCAAGACCACAACCAGCATCATCACCACGCCACCACCACCTGCACACCACCACCACAACCACTTCCACCACCATCACCACTACCTCCACCACCACCTTATTACTACCACTGCACCACCATCACACCACTCCAGCACCAGCACCATTACCACAACTGCAACCACCACCTCCACCAGCACCATTACCACCACCTGACGATAATAATGATAATTATGACATTAATTAGGATATTTAAGACATTAATTAGGATAACTATATAAAATGATAATTATAATGAATCATTTGCGTAATTAAATCAATAATAGCAATCATCAACAATACTCTAATGATAATAATTAAAATAATAATAATAGTAGAAATGATCATAATATCGCTATTATTGTTATTATATTATTACTGTTGTTATTATTTCTAAAATTATCATTATTGTTATATCAATATAAATAGTTATATATTGAGGAAAATGATATTCAATTAATTAAGATAATAGTTCTTATAATGATTATATTAAGGGTAATTATGGCGATAATTACTATAATGATGATAATGATGATGTTAATGCTATTAATGATAATAAATGATGATGATAATCATATAAGCCCATCCATAATGAAAAACAGGCTAAAAGTATAAAAATCCCCAAAGTCGAAAAAACGGCGAAATCTAGCGACATATAGCCTTTTGAGATTATGGTCGAAAACCCTTTTTTCGAGTTTATGGGATGATTATGATGATTTCTGCAATACTTCGGCTAATTATGATGATAATTCAATTAATAATGGCAATAATAAGGATAATTATGACATTAATTAGGATAATTATGACATTGATTAGGATAATTATACAAAATGATAATTATAATGATAATTTGCGTAATTAATGCAATAATAGCAATCATCAACATTCCTCTAATGAATTTCATGATAACAATAATACTGACGATAATAATAATAATTTTAAAAAATAATAATAGTAGAAATAATCATAATATCGCTATTACTGTTATTATTATTTCTAAAAATTATCATTATTGTTATTATAATTATAGAAATAGTTATAATGAGGAAAATGACATTAATAATTAAGATAATAGCACTTATTATGATTACATTAAGGGTAATTATGGCGATAATTACTATAATGATGATAATGATGATGTTATTGCTATTAATGATAATGATGATGATAATAATCATAAAGCCCATCCATAATGAAAAAGGCTAGAAGTAAAATCCCTAAAGTAGAAAAAACGGCGAAATCTAGCGATATCTGATAATATGGTCGAAAAAAAACTTTTCGAGTTTATGGGATGATTATGATGATTTCTGTAATAATTCGGTTAATTGTGATGATTTTCATGATAATCCCATTAATAATGACGATAATAATGATAATTATGACATTAAGTAGGATAATTATAATAAAATGATAATATATGATAATTTGCATAATTAATGCAATAATAGCAATCATCAACAATACTCTAATGATTTTCATGATAACAATAATACTAACGATAATGATAATAACTAAATAATAATAATAGTAGAAATAATCATAATCGCTATTATTGTTATTATATTATTATGCTGTTGTTATTATTTCTAAAATTATCATTATTGTTATTATCATTATAGAAATAGTTATAATGAGAAAATGACATTAATAATTAAGATAATAGCTCTTATAATGATTATATTTAGGGTAATTATGGCGATAATTACTATAATGATAATGATGTTAATGCTATTAATGATAATGATGATGATAATAATCATAAAGCCCGTCCATAGTGAAAAAAGGCTAAAAGTATAAAAATCCCCAAAGTCGAAAAAACGGCGAATACTAGCGATATATAGCCTTTTGAGAATATGGTCGAAAAAAAACTTTTCGACTTTATGGGATGATTATGATGATTTCTGCAGTAATTCGGCTAATTATGATGATTTTCATGATAATCCCATTAATAATGACGATGATAATGATAATCATGACATTAATTAGGATAATTATAATAAAATGATTATTATAATTATAATTTGCGTAATTAATGCAATAATACTCTAGTGATTTTCTTGATAGCAATAATACTATAACGATAATGATAGTAATTAAAAATAATAATAGTAGAAATAATCACAATATCGCTATTATTATTATATTATTACTGTTGTTATTATTTCTAAAATTATCATTATTGTTATTATCATTATAGAAATAGTTATAATGAGGAAAATGACATTAATGATTAAGATAATAACTCTATGATAATGATTATATTTAGGGTAATTATGGCGATAATTATGATATATGTAATGATGATAATGATGATGTTAATGCTATTAATGATAATAATGATAATAATCATAAAGCCCATGCATAATGAAAAAAGGCTAAAAGTATAAAAATCCCCTAAGTCGAAAAAACGGCGAAATCTAGATATATAGCCTTTTGAGAATATGGTCGAAAAAAAACCTTTTCGAGTTTATAGGATGATTATATGATTTCTGCAATAATTCGGCTAATTATGATGATTTTCATGATAATCCCATTAATAATGACGATAATAATGATAATTATGACATTAATTAGGATAATTATGACATTAATTAGGATAATTATAATAAAATGATAATTATAATGATAATTTGCGTAATTAATGCAATAATAGCAATCATCATTACTAACTTAACACTATGGGCTGTTTGGATTTTAGTGTCGGATTTTTTTTTTTTTTTTTTTTTTTTTTTTTTTTTTTTTTTTTTACGACTGGAATATAAACATGTGTAAGAGATGCCATATACACCTTTCTCATTCCTCTTTCCCTTTCCAAGGATCCGCACTTCCGGTCGGCTCGCGACGTGGCCCCAGACTAGTTCCCGAAGCCTTGACATCTCGCCCTTCCCCCGACCCTGCGGGAGCGAGCGCCAGGACGAGCGCCTCCGACGGGAACTCCTCCATGTTCCTCAGAGACACGGCTGACCGGATCGAGAAGGCGAGTCGAGGGGGCTGCTTTTGTGTTCATATTTTGAGCTTTTGATTGATTTTTTTCCAATTTATTTCTTTTGTAAAATATGTATCTGATAATGATATTGTAAGACCCATCTTATAGTTCCAGTGGAAACAAATATTGTTTTTTACATCCTTCTTTTAAGTGATGAGCGAGGGAGGGAGAGAAGGAAAGAAGAAATTAAGTGCGTGCTGTGTGTGTGTGTGTGTGTGTGTGTGGCGCGCGCGCGCGCGCGCGGGCAGGAATAGGATTCCGAGCATGGAAAATGTCATTCCTGAAGCTGGTATTCTTCCAGTAATGGCTCATGGATGGCTCATTCCATTCTTGTTTATAGATGAAAATAAAGTAAAAGCCCCTTTCTAATGCCCACGGACTCTAATCATCCTCCAAGAGCGTCGTGCACTCGTGGCAAGACACTCCGTCAAGTCAGCCTTCAGCCAAATTCATGACAGCAAGTTCCCGTCACTCTGGCCCTCTGCTGTTGCTCCCATGATGGCATGTTCACATTACCCGCCCTCAAGCCAATTTCTTTCGTGACATGACAGTCACGTCATGCGGATCATAGGGTTTGAGCCTACATATTTATCAGTGATCACATGATGTTTGTATTGATAATTATAAATATGAAGGAAATTTGCAAGGAAAGTCATTTTGCTGGTCTGGTCAATAATATTTTTTATGCTTGTCGCGCACTACTAAGGTTTTATATATATTGTTCACTACAGAGTTACCAAATAAAATCCCACATCAATACTGTTACTGTGACAGAACTTCAATTATTATCGCCATAATTACCCTTCATATAATCATTATAAGAGCTATTATCTTAATTATTAATGTCATTTCCTCCTTATAACTATTTCTATAATGATAATAACAATAATGATTTTAGAAAAAATAACAACAGTAATAATATAATAACAATAATAGCGATATTATGATTATTTCTACTATTATTTTTTATTATTATCATATCGTTAGTATTGTTATTATTGTCATGAAAATCATTAGAGTATTGTTGATGATTGCTATTATTGCATTAATTACGCAAATTAACACTATAATTATCATTTTATTATAATTATCCTAATTAATGTCATAATTATCCTCACTGATGTCATAATATATCCTAATTAATGTCTAATTTTCCTTATTATCGTCATTATTAATGGATTATCATGAAAATCATCATAATTAGCCGAATTACTGCAGAATACATTCATAATCATCCCATAAACTCGAAAATTTTTTTTTCGACCATATTCTCAAAAAGGCTAATATATCGCTATATTTCGCCGTTTTTCGATTTAGGGATTTTTATACTTTTAGCCTTTTTTCTTATGCTATTATCATATTATTATCATTAATAGCATTAACATACTCATTTCATCATTATAATACCCTAAATATAATCATTATCAGATATTATCATAATTATTATGTCATTTTCCTCATTATAACTATTTATTAATGATAATAACAATAATGATAATTTTAGAAATAATAACAACAGTAATAATTATAATAACAATAATAGCGATATTATGATTATTTCTACTATTATTATTTTAATTATTATCTATCGTTAGTATTATTGTTATTATCATGAATCATTAGAGTATTCTTGATGATTGCTATTATTGCATTAATTACGCAAATTATCATTATAATTATCATTTTATTATAATTATCCTAATTAATGTCATAATTATCTAATTAATGTCATATTATCCTAATTAATGTCATAATTATCATTTTTATCGTCATTATTTAATGTGATTATCATGAAAATCATCATAATTAGCCGAATTACTG
This sequence comes from Penaeus vannamei, assembly GCF_003789085.1. Taxonomy (NCBI): domain Eukaryota; kingdom Metazoa; phylum Arthropoda; class Malacostraca; order Decapoda; family Penaeidae; genus Penaeus; species Penaeus vannamei. The sequence goes on along the minus strand of NW_020869318.1, from coordinate 121,753 downwards.
CAGAAATCATCATAATCCCATAAACTCGAAAAGGGTTTTTTTCGACCATATTCTCATAAGGCTATATATCGCTAGATTTCGCCGTTTTTTCGACATTGGGGTTTTTTTTTTTTTATACTTTTTTAGCCTTTTTTTCATTATGGAGGAGCTTTATGATTATCTTCATCATTATTATCATTAATATCATTAGCATTATCATTATCATCATTATAGTAATTATCGCCATATTATCCGAAATATAATCATTATCAGAGTTATTATCTTAATTATTAATATCATTTTCCTCATTATAACTATTTCTATAATGATAATAACAATAATGATAATTTTGAAATAATAACAACAACAGTAATAATTATAATAACAATAATAGCGATATTATGATTATTTCTGCTATTATTATTATTTTAAATTATTATCATTATCGTTAGTATTATTTTTATATCATGAAAATCACTAGAGGATTGTTGATGATTGCTATTATTGCATAATTACGCAAATTATCACTATAATTATCATTCTATTATAATTATCCTAATTAATGTCATAATTATCCTAATTAATGTCATAATTATCCTAATTAATGTCATAATTATCATTATTATCGTCATGAAAATCATCATAATTAGCCGAATTTCAGCAGAAATCATCATCATCATCCGATAAACTCGAAAAGGGTTTTTTCGACCATATTCTCAAAGGCTATATATCGCTAGATTTCGCCGTTTTTTCGACTTTGTGGATTCTTATACTTCTAGCCTTTTTTTTGATTATGGATGGGCTTTATGATTATTATCATCATCAATATTATTAATGCATTACATCATCATTATAGTAATTATCGCCATAATTACCCTTAATGTAATCATTATAAGAGCTATTATCTTAATTATTAATGTCATTTTCCTCATTATAACTATTTCTATAATGATAATAACAAGGATGATAAATTTTAGAAATAAGAACAACTGTAATAATATATAATAAGAATAATAGCGATATTATGATTATTTCTACTTATTATTATTTTCTATTATTATTTCATTATCGTTAGTATTATCATTATCATGAAAATCATTAGAGGATTGTTGATGATTGCTATTATTGCCTTAATTACGCAAATTATCATTATAATTATCATTTTATAATTATCCTAATTAATGTCAAATTATCCTAGTTAATATCATAATTATCCTAATTAATGTCATAATTATCCTAGTTAATATCATAATTATCCTAATTAATGTCATAATTATCATTATTATCGTCATTATTAATGGGATTATCTTGAAAATCATCATATTAAGCCGAATTATTACAGAAATCATCATAATCATCCGATAAACTCGAAAAGTTTTTTTTTCGACCATTTCTCAAAAGGCTATATATCGCTAGATTTCGCCGTTTTTCGACTTTGGGGATTTTTATACCTTTAGCTTTTTTTTCATTATGGATGGCTTTGTGATTATTATCATCATTATTATCATTAATAGCATTAACATCATCATTATCATCATTTTAGTAATTATCGCAATAATTACCCTTAATATAATCATTATAAGAGCTATTATCTTAATTAATAATGTCATTTTCTTCATTATAATTATTTCTATAATGAAAATAACAATAATGATAATTTTAGAAATAATAACAACAATAATAATATAATAACAATAATAGTGATATTATGATTATTTCTACTATTATTATTTTCAATTGTTATCATTATCGTTAGTATTATTGTTATCATGAAAATCATTAGTGGTGTTGATGATTGCTATTATTGCATTAATTACGCAAATTATCATTATAATTATCTTTATTATAATTATCCTAATTAATGTCATAATTATCCTACATTAATGCCATAATTATCCTAATTAATGACATAATTATCCTAATTAATGTCATAATTATCATTATTATCGTCGTTAATAATGGGATTATCATGAAAATCATCATAATCAGCCGAATTATTGCAGAAATCATCATAATCATCTCATAAACTGGAAAAGGGTTTTTTTTCGACCATATTCTCAAAAGGCTATATATTTCTAGATTTCGCTGTTTTTTCGACATAGGGATTTTTATACTTTTAGCTTTTTTTCATTATGGATGGGCTTTATGATTATCATCATCATTATTATCATTAATAGCATTAATATCATCATTATGAGTAATTATCGCCATAATTACCCTTAATGTAATTATTATAAGAGCTATTATCTTAATTATTAATGTCATTTTCCTCATTATAACTATTTCTATAATGATAATAAAATAATGATAATTTTAGAAATAAAACAACAACAGTCATAATTATAATAATAATAATAGCGATATCTTGATTATTTCTATAATTATTATTTTTAATTATTATCATTGTCGTTAGTATTATTGTTATTATGATGAAAATCATTAGAGGATTGTTGATGTTTGCTATTATTGCATTAATTACGAAAATTATCATTATAATTATCATTTTATTATAATCATCCTAATTAATGTTATAATCATGCTAATTAATGTCATAATTATCATTATTATCGTCATTATTACTGGGATTATCATGGAAATCATCATAATTAGCCGAATTATTGCGAAATCATCATAATCATCCCATAAAATCGAAAAGGGGGGGTTTTCGACGACATTCTCAAAACGCTATATATCGCTAGATTTCGCCATTTTTCGAATTTGGAGATTTTTATACTTTTACCCTTTTTTCATTATGGATGGGCTTTATGATTATTATCATCATCATCATTATTATCATTAATAGCATTAACATCATCATTATAGTAATTATCGCCACAATTACCCTTAATTTCATCATTACAAGAGCTATTATCTTAATTATTAATCTCATTTTCCTCATTATAACTATTTGTATAATGATAATAACAATAATGATAATTTTAGAAATAATAACAGTAATAATTATAATAACAAAAATAGCGATATTATGAATATTTCTACTATTATTAAAATTTTTAATTATTATCATTATCGTTAGTATTATTGTTATTATCATGAAAATCATTAGAGGATTGTTGATGATTGCTATTATTGCATTAATTACGCAAATTATGATTATAATTATCATCTTATTATAATCATCCTAATTAATGTAAATTATCCTAATTAATGTCATAATTATCCTAATTAATTATCCTCATTATAACTATTTCTATAATGATAATAAAAATAATGATAATTTTAGAAATAATAACAACAACAGTCATAATTATAATAACAATAATAGCGATATCTTGATTATTTCTATAATTATTATTTTTAATTATTATCATTATCGTTAGTATTATTGTTATTATGATGAAAATCATTAGAGGATTGTTGATGTTTGCTATTATTGCATTAATTACGAAAATTATCATTATAATTATCATTTTATATATCATCCTAATTAATGTTATAATCATGCTAATTAATGACATAATTATCATTATCGTCATTATTAATAAGATTATCATGAAAATCATCATAATTAGCCGAATTATTGCAGAAATCATCATAATCATCCGATAAACTCGAAAAAGGTTTTTTTTCGACCTCATTCTCAAAAGGCTATATATCGCTAGATTTCGCGTTTTTTCGACTTTGGGGATTTTTTACTTTTAGCCTTTTTTCATTATGGATGGGCTTTTGATTATTATCATCATCATTATTATCAATAATAGCATTAACATCATCATCATTATAGTAATTATCGCCATAATTACCCTTAATTATAATCATTATAAGAGCTATTTTTTAATTATTAATGTCATTTTCCTCATTATAACTATTTCTATGATAATAACAATAATGATAATTTTAGAAATAATGACAACAGTAATAATTATAATAACAATAATGATAATTTTAGAAATAATAACAACAGTAATAATTATAATAAAATAATAGCGATATTATGATTTATTTCTAATATTATTATTTTTTTAATTATTATCATTATCGTTAGTATTACTATTATTATTGAAAATCATTAGAGAATTGTTGATGATTGCTATTATTGCAATAATTACGCAAATTATCATTATAATTATCATTTTATTATAATTATCCTAATTAATGTCAAATTATCCTAATTAATATCATAATTATCCTAATTAATGTCATAATTATTATCGTTATTATTAATGGAATTATCATGAAAACCATCATAATTAGCCGAATTATTGCAGAAATCATCATAATCATCCATAAACTCGAAAAGGGTTTTTTTCGACCATATTCTCATAAGGCTATATACATCGCTAGATTTTGCCGTTTTTTCGACTGGGGAGTTTTATACTTTTAGCCTATTTTCATTACGGATGGGCTTCATGATTATTATCATCATTATTAATATTAATAGCATTAACATCATCATTATTATCATTATAGTAATTATCGCCATAATTATCCTTAATATAACTATTATAAGAACTATTATCTTAATTATTAATGTCATTTTCCTTATTATAAGTATTTCTATAATGATAACAAAAATGATAATTTTAGAAATAATAACAACAACAGTAATAATTACAATAACAATAATAGCGATATTATGATTATTTCTACTATTAATATTATTTTTAATTATTTCATTATCGTATTATTGTTATTATCAAGAAAATCATTAGAGTATTGTTGATGATTGCTAATATTGCATTAATTACGCAAATTATCACTATATTATCATTTTATTATGATTATCCAATTAATGTCATAATTATCCTAATTAATATCATAATTATCCTAATTAATGCCATAATTATCATTATTATTGTTCTTCTTATTATTAATCATGAAAATCATCATGATTAGTCGAATTATTGCAGAAATCATCATAATCATCCCGTAAACTCGGAAAGGGTGTATTTTAGACCAATATACTCAAAAGACTATATGTCGCTAGATTTCGCCGTTTTTTCGATTTTGGGATTTTTATACTATTAGTCTTTTTCATTATGGATGGGCTTTATGATTATTATCATCATCATTATTATCATTAATAGCATTAACATCATCATTATTCATTTTAGTAATTATCGCCATAATTACCCTTAATATAATCATTATAAGAGCTATAAGCTTAATTATTAATGTCATTTCCTCATTATAACTATTTCTATAATGATAATAACAATAATGATAGTTTTATAAATAATAACAACAACAGTAATAATATTATAGTAACAATAATAGCGATATCATGATTATTTCTACTATTATTTTTTAATTATCATTATCGTTAGTATTATTGTTATTATCATGAAAATCATTAGAGTATTGTTGATGTATTAATTACATTAATTACGCAAATTATCATTATAATTATCATTTTCTTATAATTATCATAATTAATCTCATAATTATCCTAATTAATCTCATAATTATCCTAATTAATGTCATAATTATCTTTATTATCGTCATTGTTAATGGGATTATCATGAAAATCACCATAAATAGCCAAATTATTGCAGAAATCATCATAATCATCCCATAAACTCGAAAAGGGTTTCTTTTTCGACCATATTCTCAAAAGGCTACATATCGCTAGATCTCGCCGCTTTTTCGACTTTGGGAATTTATACTTTTAGCCTTTTTTCATTATTGATGGCTTTATGATTATTATCATCATCATTATTATCATTAATAGCATTATCATCATCATTATCATCATTATAGTAATTATCGCTATAATTACCCATAATATAATCATTATAAGAGCTATTATCTTAATCATTAATGTCATTTCCTCATTATAAGTATTTCTATAATGATAATAACAATAATGATAATTTTAGAAATAATAACAACAGTAATATTAATAATAACAATAATAGCGATATTATGATTATTTCTACTATTATTATTATTTTTTTATGATCATTATCGTTAGTATTATTATTATCATGAAAATCATTAGAGGATTGTTGATGATTGCTATTATTGCATTAATTACGCAAATTATCATTATAATAATTTTATTAGAATTATCCTAATTAATGTCATAATTATCCTAATGTCATAATTATCCTAATTAATGTCATAATTATCCTAATTAATGTCATAATTATCCTAATTAATAATTATCCTAATTAATGTCATAATTATCCTAATTAATGTCATAATTATCATTAAATTATTACTGGATTATCATGAAAATCATCATAATTAGCCGAATTATTGCAGAAATCATCATAATCATCCCATAAACTCGAAAAGGTTTTTTTTCGACCATATTCTCAAAAGGCTATATATCGCTAGATTTCGCCGTTTTTTTCGACTTTGGGATTTTTATACTTTAGCCTTTTTTCATTATGGATGGGTGATTGATGTAATGGTGATGATGGTGGTGGTGATTTTGGTGGAGTGGTGTGGTGATGATGGTGGTAATAATGCTGGTGGTGGTGGTGCAGTGGTGGTAATGGTGTTGGTGGTGAAGGTGGTGGTGGTAGTGGTGGTAATGGTGGTGGCAGTGGTGATAATGGTGCTGGTGGTGGAGGTGGTGGTGATGGTGCTGGTGGTGGAGGTGGTGGAAGTGGTTGTGATGGTGGTGCAGGTGGTGTGATGGAGGTGGTGTGGTAATGGTGGTAGTGGTGTTGGTTGATGGTGCTCGTGGTGGTAATGGTGCTTGTGGTGAAGGTGGTGGTGATAGTGCTGTGGTAGAGGTGGTGGTTACGTGCTGGTGGTAGAGGTGGTGTGGTGGTAATGGTGCTGGTGGTGGCAGAGGTGATAATGGTGGTGGTGATAGTGGTGGTTATGGTGCTGGTGGTGGAGGTGGTGGTGATGATGTTGGTGGTGGCAGTGGTGGTAATGGTGCTGGTGGTGGTGGTGGTGGAGGTGGTTGTGGTGGTGGAGATACCGGTGCAGGTGGTGGTGGCGGTGCTGGTGGTGGTGATAGCGCTGGTGGTGGAGGTGGTGGTGATGGTGCTGGTGATGATAAGAGGTGGTTGTGGTGGTGGAAATGCCGGTGCTGGTGGTGAAGTTGGTGGTGATGGTGCTGGTGTTGGCAGTATTTTAATGTGGTGCAGGTGGTGATGGCGGTGGTGGGAGGTGGTGGTGCTGGTTGTGGTGGTGATGGTGCGTGTGGTGGAGGTGGTCGTGGTGGTGCTGTTGTTGGAGGTGGTGATGGTGGTGGCAGTGGTGTGTGGTGCTGGTGGTGGAGGTGGTGGTAATGGTGCTGGTGGTGGAGGTGGTGGTAATGGTGCTGGTGGTGACGGTGCTGGTGCTGGAGGTGGTGGTGCTGGTGGTGGTGGTGGCAGTGGTGGTAATGGTGCTGGTGGTGGAGGTAGTGGTGCTGGTGGTGGAAGTGGTTGTGGTGGAGGTGGTGGTGCTGGTGCTGGTCGTGGCAGTGGTTAATGTGTGTGGTGTGGTTGAAGTGGTTGTGATGTGGTGGAGGTGGTGGTGCTGATGGTGGAAGTGGTGATGGTGGTGGTGATGGTTGTGGAGGTGGTGTTGGTGGTGCAGGTGGTGATGGCGGTGGTGGTGGAGATGGTGCTGGTGGAGGTGTTGGTGCTAGTGGTGAAGGTGGTGGTAAAAGTGCTAATGGTGGAGGTGGTGGTGACGGTGCTGGTGGTGGTGATGGTGTTAGAGGTGATGAGTCTTATAATGCTCCTTTTTCTTCTTCTGAACTCAACGCTTCATTACAATTGTGCTGCAACACTCATGAAGGCCCCGACGATATTCACTATCGCATGCTCCGACACTTCCCATCTTCCTCTTTATCCTTCCTTTTAACTATTTTCAGTCACATATGGACGTCAGGAAATTTTCCTTCTCATTGGCGAGAAGCTCTTATCCTACCTTTCTTAAAACCCAATAAAGCAGGTACTCTACCCCAAGATTACCGCCCCATCGCTCCAACTAGCTGCTTATGCAAACTATTAGAACGAATGGTTAACTCCTGCTTAATGTGGTACCTTGACTCTCGTAATCTCCTTTTTCCTTCCCAGTTCGGTTATCGCCGTGCCCGAAGTACAGCAGACCCCCTTACCCATTTCGAGACATATATTACATCTGCATTTGCACGCCATGAATCCGTATTAGCCATATTCTTTGATCTAGAAAAAGCATATATCACTTGGCGGTACCATATTCTCCAACAATTGTCCTCACTAGGTATATGTGGAAACATGGGTGTCTTCATAAAATCTTTCCTTTCCAAATGCACTTTCCAGGTCAAAATTGCCTCTTCCACATCATCATCCTTTCCTCAGTTCGAAGGCGTCCCACAAGGAAGTGTGCTTAGTACCACTTTATTTCTTCTTGTTGTAGGTACATTGACTTCTACCACAAGGAGCCCGGGCATCACTACATGTTGTAGGCTTAACCATCTACGCATCTGGCACATTCATACAAGATCTCCGTCTATTCCGTCAGTCTGCAATAATATCAGTATCTTCTTGGGCCACTAACCATGGCTTTCGCTTCTCTACCTCCAAATCTTTCCCCATCCTTTTCTCTCGCTCACTTATAGGTCCTCAACCCCCACTCTTCTTATATAATGCTCCACTTCAATACCATTCCTCTGGCAAATTCCTAGGTGTTATATTTGACTCCAAATTGTCCTGGCAAGATCATATCTTGCACATTAAAGAAAAACCTTAATGCCGCCTCCGAATCTTACAAACTCTTTCCCACATATCCTGGGGCTCAGATCGCAAAACTCTTCTCCATCTTCGTTACCTTGATCCTCTCCACTCTAGATAATGGATGCCATATCTATTCCTCTGTCTTAACCTCCCTTCTTGTTCACCTTGATACAATCCACCACTGCGGTCTCCGCTTACCTCTAGGCGTTTTCCGTTCCTCTCCAGTTGTGAGCCTGTATACCGAGTCTGGCATGCCATCCCTCTCTCGACGTCGAGCCCTTCTCTCTCTCCGATGCTATGCTCGATTCCACCAACATTCCCTTGCCAAACTAACTATTCCACAATCCCTGCTTCCTACCTTTACCTCTTCTCCACGTTTACCTACTCCTTTCTCCGTACGCATGGATACCCTCCTCTCCCAGTCCCCTTTCCCTCACCTCCGACCTCTCCCATTTTCTGTCCATTCCATTCCTCCATGGCTTATACCTTACCCCCGTATTTGCACCTGTTTTTCCTGACCCACCAAAATCAGATATCCCCCCTCTATCCTTCACTCATTTCCTTGACCATGTCTCCATGCATTCCTCCAGCATTCATGTTTACATTGACGGTTCCAAATCCACCCCAGGAACTGGATTCGCAGTAACCTTCCCAAATCGCACTTTCAAATGCCTCCTGAATTTAGTGTCCTTACTACAGAACTGTATGCACTCCTTTTTGCCTTAAGACGAATATACTCACTCCCTTCTTCCTCTTTCAATATTTTTACTGACACCCGTGACTCATTAACCCTCAAAAGTATATACACTTGACCAATCCCCTTGTCTGTAAGATCCAGAACTGGTTGTTCTATCTATCCACAGGCCAAAAATCTGACAGATTTTGCTGGGTGCCCAGCCATGTTGGAATCCCCGGCAATGAACAGGCAGATACTCTTGCACGCTATGCCGCTATGTCCACATCACCTCAACCACGCTGCTCACATATTCCAGCTACGGATTATTACCCCCACTTTAAAACCTTATTGATACTTTTACTCTTTAATGCTATATATCACTATCTTGCCCCTGAATATTATTTAAATTAATTTATTCCTGTGGTAGCGTAAGCTTGCTAATATTCCTGCGAGGGAGGGGGGACGGGGTAGGCCACCACCAGCTGATAAGGGATCAGCATCCATGTACATGAGACAGAAGATGTGTGTGTGTTATTTCTATGCATGCGTGTCAGTCTGTATGCATATAGAGCGGGCGTGGCTAGATTCAGGCAAGTATATATCTTTTCATGATCAGGTTAATTGGTACTTATTTAATCGAAAGAATAAAAGGAAAGACACGATCAAATTCATTTTTATTATATTATCTCTCAAAAGGTTTCCCCTCTTTCCACATTAGTTTATCCATTCTTTGGGCTGGTCATGATTTGACCATGCACCACTACCCATGGAAACTCCAATAAAATATGCAAAAAAAAATAAAAATCAGCATTAGCCAAAGGGGCAATTGCTGAGAGCAGTACGGAGTCAATTGCTCATGAGCATGAGCTGCCGAATACTTTTTTTTTCTTTTTTTTTTTTTTTACTTTTTACAGCGACATATGGCTAAGGTTATTAAGCCAATGGATCCTATTTATTCTTTCAATCTAAATGATGTCATAATGTTTTGTCTCCCTTTGAAAAGCGATTACTTTACATATTATTTTTTCAAGGTTAATTCTTTATTTGTAATACGGAAATAATTTAGTAGGAATTGTCTATTATGATAATATTTTGGGCATGAAATTAATAACTGTTTTATTGTGATGCTGGTGTTGCAGTCTGCACATTGTGGAGGGAATGTTCTTTCTATGTAGGGAGTGAGGTGTGTCAGCCTTGTGGCGTTGACCCTTAGGCAGGCCAACACCACCTCCTCCTTTCTATTCTTTCTGTGGGCTGTGTTCCACACTTCTATATCGTGTCTGATTTTGTTGGTCAGCTACAGGTCGGTCCACTCACTTTGCCACAGATGAATTTTTGCTTTTATAAGAGACATAAAACACCTGAGATCTGTACGGACTCTGCTAAGGTCCAGATCACCAGTTGACCCGGCTAGTCGGTCAGCCTGCTCATTGCCATGGATACGACAGTGGCCTGGCACCCATATCAGCTTGATTGATTTGTTGGCACTATGTAGCATACGAATGATATTACCAAGTAGTTCATTTTTAGTGGTTTCTAATGATTTAATGGCTTTAAAAGAACTTAATGAACCAGAAAAAAAATGACTATTCAATCGTGGGTCGTCGATAGTGCAAAATCCATAGCTTTATCAATAGCAAAAAGTTCGGCAATAAAGATCGATGTATGATTCGGCAATGTGAATTTCAATTCACATTCAGTCGACCATACACATTGCTCGGTCTTGGAGCCGTCGGTATATATATGAAAAAAGGTAGATGTTTAATAAGGATCTCTCTGAACCTCTGGCGTATCTCCACCTCTGGCGCCATGACCTTGGTCGATGGAAGCCAAGCTTCCACAATGGAAAAATTGGGCATTTCCCATGGCGCTATATTTGTCTGAACCAGGGTATCGATGGTAGAGAGATCTATACCCACTTTTAGGATGAGGTCATGGAGTCTTGTGGTAAATGGCCTAATGGTACCAGTACCATTGGGGTGCCTCGGGTCTCGAGCCACCTTGGCGGCACAGGTCAGTGCCAGCTGGCTGCATCTCAGTTGGAGGGGAGGTACTCCTGACTCCACCTCTAGACGCTGGAAGCCCCAGTTATGAATCATATCCAGTGCCAATTGGATGCGATTTGCTGAGAATTCTGCATTATTGCTGGAATGCCATAAAGCACAATCATCAGCGTACAGTATTTAAGATTCCGAGGGGGAGCTGGTAAGATGTCATTGATAATGCACAAGAATAAAGTAGGTGACAAGACACTTCCTTGTGGGACCTCGTTTGCCTGGACAAAAATGTCCGAGAAAGTGATTGTCAGAGAACAATTTGACAGCAAAAGTTATGTCAGAAATTAAATTTTGAATGAAACAAGGCAAGTTTCCACGTAATCCGAAAGCATGAAGTTTTCTGAGTAGGCAATATCGCTATGTCATGTCGTAGGTTTTTTTTGTCTAAAAATACTAAAATCAAAATATGCTTTTTGGCAAATGCCACTTGAATGTGACTCTCCAGTTTTACTAGCTGATCGAGAGTTTGGCTTCCTTTTCGGAAACCTAGTAAAGTAAATACTAGTAAATTCCTGGAGTTTAAAAAATGCAATAGCCTACTGTTAACAATTCGTCCCATGACCTTGCATAAGCAACTTGTCAACTGAATTGGGCGGTAAGAGATGGCATGTTTGGGATTTCACCCTCTTTTCAATATGGGAATGATATGGGCGAAGTGCCATGAGTTTGGGAAAGTCTGGCTTTTCCAAATTTCATTGTACACTTCTAGCAACTTAATCATGGCTTCATGATTAAGATGCTTTATCATCTCATCGAATCTCATCGGGGCCTGGGGACGTTCCTCTACAGGCTTCTAGGGCTCGGATAAGCTTATTCATAGTTAGATCTTTATTGTAATCAAATTCATCTTTGTGTCAAAGTGTATGGGTTGCAGCTCAGCCGCTTCCTTGATGGTCAAGAATGCGGGATGGTAGTTGTCTGAGCTGTTTGTATAAGAGAACTGCCTGGCGAGTGCAATAGCAATGTCTCTAGGTGAATCTAAATTGATTCCCTCATGGATGATGTTTTTAATTTTGAAAGATGTTTTTTTTCTATTAATTTTATTAACAGTGGACCAAACCTGTGATAATTGTGTATTGCTGTTAATTGTAGAGACAAAGCCCCACTTGTCTGATTGTTCTACGAGCCCTAGCTCTTGCTAAGTTATAGTTGCAAAAGCTCTCATTATTGTTATTTTTAATGAAAAGCCAATAAGCCCTATTGCGTCCACACAGTACCCTGCGGCAATCTGGTGCCCACCATGGAACTCTATGCTTAACGCTATCTGTCGAAGTCTTAGGAATGGATATCATTGCTGCATCTAAAATAGATTTTTGAATATTGTTTACTTTAACATCAATGGTTTCTCCAATAAGTTCGAGCTTGACGCTCCTTGTGAAGGCGATCCAGTCTGCTCTTATAACATTAAATTTAGGTGCTGAAGGCGTTCTAGTTGTGTCGCATGAATATTTAATGCAAATAGGAAAATGGTCACTTCCCAACGAGTCGTCAATGGTGTGCCACAGGCACTTGGCTGCTACTGTTGAAGAGACCAGAGGTAGATCAATAAAGCTCAAATTACCGGTATTATCGTCCACTCGCGTTGGACTACCATCGTTCAGAAGGATTAGATCTGAATCATTGACAAGCTTAACTACTTGCTCACCTCTACCATCCACCTGTAGGGAACCCCATAATGTATGATGAGCACTAAAATCACCTAAATTACTTTATTTCGTGGCAGACTATCCTGAAGATCAAAGAGCTCATCATAAATTACCACATTATCAGGTGGTCAATCAACTGAACATATAGCCAGATACGTGCTACTGACTTTTACTTTGCATGCGACAATCTCCAAAGTAGAATCTATAGTCACTTCTGTAAAAGGGAGGTTCTGGTGGATGTACATGGCAACTCTGCCTCCACCTTCTCGATCCTTCTGACACAGATGGTAGTTACTCAATGAAACTAAATCATCAGTTAAATGGGTCTCTTGTAGAACAATAATATTGGGAGCATAAGACTAGCAATCTAAGGTCATTTACTCTAGTTCTAAGACTTCGACAGTTCCATTGTATAATGGTTAACACGAAGATTATGTTTTATGGTGTTTAGGAGTGCCTTGTCTGCCTTTTTAAACTTTTTTTCTGGGAGGGAGGTGCCTCTCTCTCGAGCTTCCCGGGGACCTCTCGCGGGAAGATTTATAGACAGAAGCCTCCATCTCCTGCGTCTCTATGCGAGGGAGACGCCCGGCTGAAGATGATATGCTCCGAGGAGCAGACAAAAAAGCAGGCGAAGTCCTAACAGGAGTCGACTGAACGGGAAGGAGTGATCCAGATTGTGATTTGGTATCATCCTCCATACGTTGCTGCTTTTGCTGGGTTGATTCAGCAGTTTATTTAATAGTTTTGTTCAATTCAACAATCTGACTCATTTATTCTTTTACCATTTCTTTAAGTTTTGCAATTTCTTTGTCCTTAGCAGCAAGCTCCTGACTGATACTGCTTGCACTGGGGGTGTTGTTAATTGCTACTGAAGCTTAGGAAGTATTGGGCTTGTTGGTCAAGCCTTCAACTTTCCTCTGGGCTTCACGGTAACTAACATCATGACCTCTCCTTGTTCAGGCTGCTGCACTCAGCAGAGGCAGACTGATGGGGACCTCCACAGTTAGCACCCTTGGAAGGGTTTCCAGTACATGTAGTAGTGTCATGAGCTCCAGCACATTTATCGCAAGTAAATTTATCTGTATCGTTATCAATGCAGTATAATGATGTGTGTCCAATTTTTTTAGCATCTATTACACCGCATAGGTTTTTGAATGTAAGGTCTTACTTGGACACATTCGTATCCAGCATAGACATACTTGGGAATTTTACTCGAAGCAAAGGTCAAGAAACACGATCTGGTTTTTGTTCGCACTTTCTCGTCTTTCTTTGTCATGCAGTTCACGTCCATTAAGCCTTGGTCCTTTATGTTTTCAAGAATTTCACTTTCATCCATCGTTCTCAAATTCCTATGAAAGATTACTCCCTTACAGGTATTTGGGCCAACAGGAATAGTTACTTTAACCTTGAAATCATGAATATGCGTCACCTTATGTAGTCATTAACCTGGGATTTGAATTGCACTTTTCCAAGGAGGCTTTCATCTTGCAATTTCTTTACAAAATCAAGGTCGCCGTCCACTTGACCATCAAGGACTTTATTGATCATGAAGGGGTTAATGTTCAGAAGCGACTGATTTTCATTCACGCATCTGACAGCCAAAATCTTGCATTCTCTGGAGGGATAGCAAGTCGTTCTTGTCGGTCAATTGGAGGGGTTCCTTTATTCATAGTCGGGGTCTTAGAGGAGTCATGGGTCGCCCTTCCTCCTCGAGGAGAATTTTTTTTTTTTTTTTTTTTTTTTTTTTTTTTTTTTTTACTTTACAAGTTACTTTCAAAGAACTTAGCAATAATGAAGTGTGACGAGAGGCCTCGGACACCAAGGTAGCTCATGTGGCACTAGGCTTTTTAATTTAGTGCTGCTGCGTTTTCAGAGAGGTCTGGATGCATCTACATTCTAAACACGAACATTCCATTCACGAGTGGAGCCAAATAACAGCTTCGCAGGTGTTTTATAGTAAATATTTCAAGGAGGAAGTAAGCCGTAGGTCCGTTGCGGGTGGCGCCATCTCGTCATTTTCTTCTCGTCGCAACGGAGATGAGACTAAGGTATTTTGACCACTTGCAGGATTTTCGGTACAGTACATCACTACATAAGCACTCAACTAACCCTCTTGTCTGTTATACTCTGAATTGGTTGATTTACTTGTCTACACCCTACAAATCTGTCATGTTATACAGGGTACCCAGCCATGTCGAAATCCCCGGCAATGAACAGGCAGATTAGCATGCTCAGCTACTATGTCGGCTCTTGCGCAATTGGGTAGAGGCCAAACTGGCCTCATGCACTCCAACCGTAAATCATGCTCTGACTTGTCCCTATGTTTCCTATGTAACGTTTCCCTTTCAGTCCTACACATTCTGTTGTCCTGGCCATGCTTTAGTATCCTAACAGAATCCCACACTTACCCCTTTGAAAACCTCTTCTCCTTCCTCAGACACAGACATATCCTTCACGATCTAGTCCCCTCTTGCTTATTCCCAACTTAATCAGCTCACTACACTCTCTAGACATACTTAAACCCCTCCCAAGCCTTTCCGATACTATACCTTCCTATGGTGCTACATGATCTTTGATGTCCCTAGTGTAAAGTATAATACCTGTTTTATCCTAAAATAATAATGTTTTTTTCATTGGTTGGTGTGATCAATTATTGCTATATTAATATTCCAATAAATTTATTAGTTTGGAACTTTGAAGTGTCAATCTTGATGGGAACTATCCCAGAATCTTTTGGAACAAAATCCATAACAAATAACAATTACAGACCTTGGAAAAAGGGAAACCAGCAAAAACACGCCTGCATAAAAAAGGATGAATAGCATAGCAAAGAGGAGGCAAGGAGTCTTGATGCCACAATTGCGTTCTTGTGGGCTGAGCCTACAAGCCACATACCTGGGAGAATTGCCATTCAAGGAGTCCTTTTGTCTGTGGGTGGACTGATAGATTTAATGGTGTTACATTGGTTCATCTTTGATATAAATACTAATACCGCCATCTTTCCTGCCCTTCCAAAATTGGTTTGAGTGGTACCCTTCTCTGGTTCTGTTTTAGTTAGGTTTAGTGTATCATTTTGGAACCTTGTTTTGTGATAACTGCAATGATGACATTTTGTTTCACTTTTGGAGAGTCTTGCATTAACTGGTGCTTCTGATTATCAGGCATCTTGGTCAAGCATCTGGCTCAGGCTATGAGGTTTGTACTTATTTTCTTGTCCCTCAAAGGGAGATGAGAAGATTCTGACTTCAAAAGCTCATCCGCTGAAAGTGCCCTGCCTTTAACTGAAACTTAAAGATGTAATAATATGAATGGATAATTTTTGTTATAAATACATTTACATCTTCCACCTCAGGGAAGTTTTCTACTTGTTTCCTTACATCTGTTGTAAGTGCCTTGAAATTGTAAGGATGGAATAATGGTTGATGGTTAATGGTTAAAAGCTAATAAATGTGCTATACATCTAAGGTCATATAGCACTATAAGAAAGCATAGTAAAGAGTGGTGATGGGTGAGTGATACTGAAAGGTTAAAGATGGGTAAAGGATGAGTGAATGGGTTATGATGCTTTAGGTAAGGGAATTAGATCAACTGAAGGATATGTATGCATCTGAGGAAGGAGAACAGGTTGTCAAAGCAGAAAGTGTGGTAAGGATGTCTGATATCTTGGAGGTCGGTGAAGGGAGAACAGGTGGGGGAAAGTAGAGGTGTGGGCTGTAGTAAAGCATGGACCGGACAACAGAATGTGTGGAACAGGAAGAGGGACATTGTATAGGGGGTATAGGGGCAGGTTAGAGCGTGACATTAGATAGGCATGTGTTAGATGGATGTGACCAATCCGTAAGCGTGCGAGAGCCGTCTCCCAACGTCTGTTCCAATGAAATGGAGCTGACCAAGAGATTGATAGTTTTACAGTATGTAATTATTTAGAGACTTGACCAGAAAGAATGCCATCGGTTATAAAGGGAGGTCTGAAAGTGGGCTCCATGGCTGGAGTATGTGAGAAGCGTGGTTGGTGTGATGTGGACATAGCGACGTAGCGTGCTAGATTATCTGCTTGTTCATTACCGTGGATTCCAAATTGAATGGACATCCAACAAAACCTAATAGATTTATGGCGTGTGGACAGTTAGAACAACCAGTTCTGGATCTTACAGTCACGGGGATTGGTCGAGTGCATAGACTTTAGGAGGGTTAATGAGTTATGGGAGTCAATTGGGAATTGGAATAAGAGGATGTGTAAGAAATGTCTCTTCATCATCATCAGGGAGTTAACGTTGACGAGGGCGTGTAGCCGTATCCACCCTTCACTTCCACCTAAGAGGATCCCTCAAACAAGCTGCCAGGCAAGGAATAGGGCTCCTTACGACAGGCTTGGTCGATCTGCCGAAGCCACGACTTCCTAGGTCGTCCCACAGGCCTCCTCCACTCTGATGGGCAGGGTCATCCTGACGAAAGAGTTGACGATCATGGATTGAGCAGATAATAGGTACTGTGCCAGTCTCATGGTGGAGCCGATGGTTGGACACATGGTCCCGCCAACAGTTCCCCATGATCTGGTGTATGGACTTATTACAAAAGGCATCAAGAAGAGACTGACTCCAAGGCACAGGATAATGTCCAGTTTTCACCACTGTATAACATAACTAGCATTATCAGGGCCTTGAAAATGTGTAGCTTGGTCCTTCTGCACAGGTACAGGCATCTCCAAATACTCTTCTCAAGAGAGTTCATGACAGGACAATCCGTCTGCTGACTTCCTGGTCTGACAGCCCAGGGTTATGAACTACACTATCAAGGTATATAAAGCTCTCTGTGATTTCAATGTCCTCGCCGAAAGTACGTACCGACCGGAGAGGTTCTCCTAGCAAGTCCCTAAAGTCCTGGATCTTGATCTTAGTCCAGGAGACTTCTAGACCCAAGGGCTTCACTTCATTACTAAATGCATCGAGAGCCACCAATAAGGTTTCCAAAGGCTTAAATAAAATAGCAACACCATCAGCAAAGTCAAGGTAAGTAACCTTGATATTGCCCAGAGTTACTCCACAATGACTCTGCCCAGTATCCAGTCCATGCAAGTATTGAAAAGTGTTGGTGCAAGGGCACAGCCCCCCCCCCATATGCACCGTATCGAAAGCCTTCTTGAGGTCGATGTAAGCTGTAAGTAGGCCACGCCCGAACTCACGACGGCGCTCTACAATGACTCGAAGTGCGAAGATATGGTCTATTGTGGATTTACCAGGAGTGAACCCAGATTATTCCGGCCTCTGGTGCCTCAGTGGGTGGTCTCTGATACATCTCATAAGCATGTGGGTGAGAACCCTGCCTAGTATACTGAGCAGTGTGATTGCTGCAGTCCCATCGGTCCCTCTTCCTCTTCCAGAGAGGCATGACCACACCTCTCAACAGGTCTACCTGTTTGCCAGATGGCAGCCAGGACAGCATGTAACCACCGTGCCATAGGTTCACCACCAGCCTTTAACAGTTCAGCTGGCATGCTGCAGATACCTGCTACTTTACTACTCTTCAGCTTGGAGATCGCCCCCCTACCTTCAGTTAAGGAGTGTTGCTCCTAAGTGATGGGAGGGTCCGGCAACGGAATCTCGGCACTCCCCGCATCCAAGTTAACTATTAGTGGGTCAACCTGTTACAACTGCTCAAAATACTCAGCCCAACGCTCCCGCACTGCAACAGGATCTGAGACGATCTGGTCACCTATGAAGAGGGATTGGAGTTCAGCTTTTTTAGGGCTTGGTATGCAGGACGAAGGTCATTCCCCAAGAAATAGCCTTCTACCTCCTCTACAAGACTCCTAATAAACTGTCCCTTGTCCCTTCTTAACAATGGTCGAGTTCTGAGCACCTGAGAATGGTGCAAATCCTGATCCCCCGTCAGACGAGCCACATGACAAGCATCTGTAGCCTCCAGTGTCTTCTGTGAGATGATATTCTGTATTGCTCGGGCGTTCGCTGATCGATTCTTGAGCTGCATCAAGTGTTTCGCCAATGAAGGTATCCCACAGAAAAATAGGGTCTGTCAGATTGTCAAGTGCTGTGGTGACCAGATTATCTCGGTAAATCCCCGGGCACACTCCTCCTCCCTCAGCCTGTCCAAATGAAACACCCTACGGTGATCATTAACCTGTTGGGTTTTGAAGTGGACCTGGAGGGTAGCCACAACCAATCTATGGTCAATACCACAGAGCTCAGCACTCCTATACAGTTCTAGATGATCCTCCAACTAGTGCTATGTCCAATGATGTGGGTCTGAGAGCTGATACCAGGAGCCACAAAATCCTCAATTTCTGGGACCTTCCAAAGTCCCAGAAAAGGAGGCTATTCTCGTCAGTGGCATCAGCTCCCGAAACATGGGGACCGACAGACATCTCACAGCCAAAAGTGTCTTGGAGGCAGATAATGGATGGATTATAAAAATAAAGTATATGATGAATATACTTTATTCCAATGTAGGGGAGCTATTACTAGTTGATCTACGAGCGATAAAGGTTACAGTTCGTTTTGGAGTATTTGAAGGTGAAGAAGCTTCGGAGTTCTCGATATAAGGAGTTCTCGAGATAAGAAATTAGAGGGGGGGGGGTTAATATCAAGAGGGGTATCAGGAGGTGGAGGATCTAGGGAAGGGAGTGGGAGGAATAGAGGGGCTGGAGGGAGGGTTAATGTAGGTGTAGTTAGAGCTGAGGGGGATGGGTTGGGTTGGGAGGGTGTAGGAGGAAGGGGTGTAGGGAGAATATGAGCAGGAAGAGGATAGATATCTGAGGGAGATGGGCTGTGTTGGGAGGGAGTAGGAGGAAGGGGTGTAGGCGGAATATGAGTAGGAGGATGGGTATTGGCAGTCACTTTATGTGTGGAGGGAGCGGGAATTGTGGAATCTGATGGTAGGTATGGGGTTTTGATGTCATTTTGGGATTCGTGCAGATCGTTTTGAATATTTTCAAGAGTTTCTGTAGTGGAGTTGGCTGGAGAGTTTTGCGAGACAATGGTTTTCTTATGAATAGGAAACTGGTGTCTGAAGGGTAGAGGTAAAGGTAGGTAGAGGTGTGTGTGGTAGAAGGGGTGGAACGTTTAGTCTGCCTGCTGCGGGTAGTGTGGGGTGGGAAGGGGGAAAGTGTTGGGGCTATAGTGGAGATGGGAGTGTCTGGATTTAGAGTGGCAAAAGGATTTGACTGGGGAAGGTAGAAGGTAGAAGTGGATGTGGAAGTGGGAGAGAGGTGTTGGGGCTGTAGTAGAGATTGGTGTCTAGATTCAGAAGTTGAAGTGGGGAAGTAATTATATAGAGGGGAGGGTGTAGGAACATCTTGGGGAGGAGGGGGAAGGGCATTACTGGAGCAGGGAGTATGAGAGAAACCTCGTTGACGTGCTTCTTGTCTAGCTTCACGCAGAGTGAGACCGTTTGTATCTGAAAGGTGCCACCACAAATTCAAACTTGTAGGTGGGGCAGCCTCTATAAAATACATTATGGAGGCCACCGCAATTAGTACATGTGCATGATTGTGCAGAGCAGATTGATGGGTTATGACCAGGTTGGGCACATAGGGTGCATCGGACTATGGAACGGCAGTTTAGCAGGATGTCCAAAGCGCCAACAGTTTTGATATTGACGGGGAGGAGGTTGGTATGGTAGAACAGGGAAGGATTGTCCACCAATGTAGATATGAAAAGGAAGGTCATGTCTACGGAAAATCATTTTGGCAATGTTGGTGGGGTTCTTTCGATGACCTCTAGGAGGAATGGAGTAGAACTGTACTGATATCACATCATTGTCCGTGAGGCAGGCGAGTATTCTCCACAATCTGACCAATTGATACCCACAGGGTAGTTTGCTGGGGAGATAAGAGACAATTCCGGTACAAGTAGGAAGAGTTGGATGAGGTTCTGCAGGAATGGGGTTGCCAGAGAGATCAGTTAGATTTGATAATGCTCTAACTTCAGTTTCAGATGTAACTGTAACGAGACGGGAACGAGTGTTAACTAGTAAGGAGCTGTAGGGGGAATCACAAAAAATCGGTCCCATTTAGCTGGGCTAATTAGAGTATTTAAGATATTTGTAGAGTTGGGGGTGGTAGAAGGACGGGGACGTGTGGAAGAGGGAGTATTGTTGAGGGGGTTAGTATTACAGAGGTGGAGAATAAGGCTGTAAGGTAGTAATAAAGGAGGATGGGGTAATTGGTGAAGATTGTGGGAGTGGAGGTGAAGTTGAGGAAGTTGGGAGAGTAGGAATGTTTCCTGGACATTGAGTCTCGACTTAGGTGGATAATGTACTAGTAGGCATTTAGTGGGTAGTAGTTGCAGTGTTCAGAGTTGTGGTCAAAGAAGAGCCTGGGGTTGGGGAGACGGGAGAGTTTGAATTGGTGGGACTATCTGATGAAGGGAAAAGCCTCATTGCCCCTAATAAGGGTATTATGTCTTCATTACTGGCCATGGGAAGCTTTGACTATGTTGGGGAAATAAACAGTCCACCCCTCAGGGTCCCCTTGAGGGGTAAGGGCTATACCGTGAATACCGTGCCCATGGTTCCCTCAGGCCATTCAGGACTGGCACAAAGGGGTTGGAGAAGGGACGGAAACGAAAGAGCAGGAGGGAGAAAAGACCATGAAAATTAGTTGAGTCAAGGGCTGAGGCCCAAGGTTGGGAAGATCCCTGCATTGGGTTACGGTCCCAGTCTCCTAAGCCCCCGATGAAAACAACGAGCAAGGGATTGGAGGGTTCAATCTAATACTTCACCAGAATTTACCTACACATATCAAATCTGGCAATATATTGATAATCATTTGAGCATTTCTGGACCATATTTTTGAGAAAAAAGGTGATGAAATCTGACAAAACCTGCCTAGACTGATTAACATAAAATCAAATGAGAGGAATTATTAAATGTTATTCACTTCAAATTCCACTCAGGTCATAAGTGATGAACAAGAGAAAGTGTGGCTTGTCAGGGTTACTCCTAGCAGCTGTAATCTCTTAGTAGCTGGCAGCTGCAAGTATATAAAATTTTATTTTCTGTTCTCACTTGTAACAGAAAAGTAAAATATACTACGTTACAGTGTGGCTTATTATCACTAATCATTTCCATGGTCACCACTAACATTATCAATATCGTCATCATTGCCTGAAGCAAGGACAAGAGTGGAATTTTTTAAGAGATGCAGCTGGATGATCTTCCATAGGGATGCAGGGACATGAAAGGTTTGTTTCATATAATTAGTCAAGAAAACAAGAAAGAATTGTGGAATATCACCTGTCTTTTCCCCAACATGCAATTGCTGAGCTTCGTCTGTTACTGCCTGTCCATCACATAACTGAATATACATACAATCACGTTTCACATTTCTACAAAAACAAAAAACATGACCCGCCCATTATGGGTACCTTGAAGTTCAAAAAAAAAATTTCCGGGTGGCAGCTATAGCACTGAGGGCCTGCTGCCGGAGACCAGTTTATGAGATAAATGTGGTGGACAACCATATATATAAGGTATAAGGTGAATTTTTAATGTTTAATGTTTGAAACAAATAAATGTGCTACACATCAAAGGTCATATAGCACTATAGTAAAGTATTAAATACTCTATTTAGCTGGGCTTCACAGAGTAGTTAAACTATTTGTAGGGTCGGTGGTGGTAGAAGGACAGGGACGTGTGGAAGAGGGAGTGTTGAGGGGGATAGTATTACGGAGAGATGGAGAATAAGACTGCAAGGTAGTAATAAGGGAGGATGGGGTAGTTGATGAAGGTTGTAGGGGTTATGGTTAATGTTTAAAAGCAAAATAAATGTGTTAGACATCTAAGGTCATATAGCACTATAGGAAGGTATAGTAAAGGGGGATGTCAGGTGATAGTTGCTATGCGTCAACTATCTAGAGTAATGTTGGAAACTTGGTAGGGGTTATGGTGGTTTAGGTAAGGGAATTAGATCAAGCGAGGAAGGAGAACAGGTTGTTGTAAGAAGCAAGAATATGACATGAGTCTGGTCTGTGAGAACGGAAACCACGAATATTCGAATGTAGGAGAGATATATCTTAGTTATTTTATGAGTGAAAGCGCCGGTACGTGTTGGGGAATCTGGGGGGGAAGGAGCTAGGGGGTGTTGTGACATGAGTGATTCCCGTGTGTATCCGGGAGTGAGTGGAAAGGATAGAGGGGATGGAAGGAGGGAGAATGTGCGTATAGTTGGAGTTGAAGGGGGTGGGTTGTGTTGGGAGGGAGTAGGAGGAAGTGGTGTGGGGGAATATTAGTGGTAGAGGATGGATATTGGAAGGATGGATAGTTGGAGTTGAAGGGGATGTGTTATTTTGGGAGGGATTAGGAGGAAGGAGTGTAGGGGTGCTATGAGTAGGAGGATGGGTATCGGGAGGATGGATATCGGTGGTGGACGGAATTGAGGGGGTTAGGTTGTGTTGAGAGGGAGTAGGAGGAAGGGGTGTAGGGGGAATATGAGTAGGAGGGGTATGGATATCGGCAGTCACTTCAAGTGTGGAGGGAGCATGAGTTTTTGTGTCTCAAGCATATAGCTGTGAATGTCTTCCATAGCTTCTACAGTGGAGTTGTTGAGAGTTTTGTGGGACAAAGGTTTTCTTATGAGGGGGGGAAGAGGAGACTGGTGTCTGAGGAGTAAAGGTAAAGGTAGTGGAGGGAGTGTACGGTAGGAGAAGAAGGGGTGGAACGTTTCGTCTGTCTACTGCGGTAGTGCGGGGGGAGAGGGATGGTATAGAGGCTGTAGTGAGATTGGAGCTGGGTTGAGATTGGGGTGTCTGGATTTAGAGTGGCAAAAGAATTTGACTGGGGGAGGTTGAATGTAGAAGTGGAAGTGGTGGAAGTGGGGAAGTAGGTATAGGGAAGGGTGTAGGAACATCTTGAGGTGGAGGGGGAGGGGCAGAGCGAGCGACATTACTGGAGTAGGGAGTATAAGAGAAACCTTGTCGGCGTGCTTCCTGTCTTGCTTCACGTAGTGAAACCATTTTTGCATCTGAGAGCTGCTACCTCAGACACGAACTTGTAAGTGGGACAGCCTCTCAAAAATACATTAAGGGGGCTGCCGCAGTTAACACATGTGCGTGTTTGTGCATAGGGTGCATCGGACTGTGGAATGGAAGTATTTGGCAGGATGTCCAAATTGCCAACAATTTTGACATTGGCAGGGAGGAGGTTGGTATGGTTGAACAGGGAGGGATTGTCCACCAATGTAGATACGAATGGGAAGGTCATGTGTACTGAAAGTAATTTTGGCAATATTAGTTGGTTTCTTTCGATGACCTCTAAGAATAATGGAATAGCAATGTATTGGTATCACATCCTGGTCTTTGAGGCAGCCGAGCAAGTCTCCACAATCTGACCAATCTTTGGTATCGACTGGGCAGTTTGCTGGGGAGATAGAGACAGTTCTGGTACAAGTATTAAGAGTTGGATGAGGTTCTGCAGGGATGGTGTTGCCAGAGAGATCAGTTAGTTTTGATAATGCCACAGCTTCAGATCTGACTGTTACGAGACGGGAGCGATTGCGTCGGGTACGGAAAGGGACTCTGCCTACATGTTTTTGGAGACATTGTTGAAAGAGGAGAGTATTACCTGAGTAAGAAGCTGTAGGGGGATCACGAAAAATCGGTCCCATTTAGCTGGGCTAAGTAGAGTAGTTAAGATATATGTAGGGTTGGCGGTGTGAAAGCGTGTGTTGTTGAGGGGGTAGTATTACGGAGAGATGGAGAATAAGGCTGTAAGGTAGTAATGAGGGAGGTTGGTGAAGAAGGTTGTAGGGGTAGAGTTGATGAATTTGAGGAAGTTGGGAGTCTCTGCTTGGATGGGTAATGCACTAGTAGGCATTGAGGCGTGGGTAGTTGTGTTCATAGTCGTGGTCAAAGGAGAGCCTGGGGTCGGGGGGAGCCAGTGGGGCTATTTGATGAAGGAGCAAGCCTCATTGCCCCTAATGGGGGTATTATATCTTCATTACTGGCCATGGGAAGCCTTGATTATGTAAAGGGAAATAAACATTCCACCCCCCGCCCCAGTACCCTGTACGGGGGTAAGGGCTAGAAAACTAAATCAGGGGAGTACCGTGCTCATGGTTCCCGCAGACTGTTCAGGACTGGCACAAGGTCATCCTTTCATCCTTTCAGCATGGTTCTTACACCTTAGGAAGTAAATAGTAGAAGGGGTTGGAGAAGGAACGGAAACAAAAAGTTGGAGGAGGAAAAGACCATGCAAAATTAGTTGAGTCGAGGGCTGAGGCCCTAGACAGGGGAGATCCCTGCATTGGGTCTCAGTCTCCATCTCCTAAGCCCCCCACGAAAACACCGGGCACAGGATTGGGGGGGGGGGGTTGTTGGGATAGAGGTGATGAAGTTGTGAAAGTTGGGAGAGTAGGCATGTCTTCTGGAGACAGTCTCGGCTTAGGTGGGCAATTGAGGAGTGGGTAGTAGTTTCAGTGTTGAGAGTCGTGGTCAAAGGAGAGCCTAGGGTTGGGGAGCCGGTAGTGTCTAAATTGGTGGGGCTATTTAATGAAGGGGCAAGCTTCATTGCCTCTAATATGGGTATTACATCATTACTGGCCATGGGAAGCCTGGACTATGTTGGGGAAATATGCAGTCCACCTTTCAGGGTCCCCTTGAGGGGTAAGGGCGAGACAACTAAATCATGGGAATACCGTGTCCATGGTTCCCGCAGGCCGTTCAAGACTGGCACAAGGTAAGCCTTTCATCCATTCACCACGGATCTTACACCTTAAGAAATAGATAGTAGAAGGGGTTGGAGAAGGGACGGAAACGAAAAAGTAGGAGGGAGAAAAGACAATGCAAAATTAGTTGAGTC
Source organism: Penaeus vannamei (assembly GCF_003789085.1). Lineage (NCBI taxonomy): Eukaryota > Metazoa > Arthropoda > Malacostraca > Decapoda > Penaeidae > Penaeus > Penaeus vannamei. The sequence continues at coordinate 95,952 of NW_020869318.1, read as the reverse complement.
GAGGTCTGAGGCCCAAGGCAAGGGAGATCCCTGCATTGAGAGTCAGTCTCCATCTCCTAAGCCCCCCACAACAACAACGGGCAAAGGATTGGGGGGGGGGAGGTGGTGAAGTATCAGTAAGAATGTCTGGAGGGGAAAGGTCTGGAGGACACTATTGTCCTGATTCGTGTGTTCAGGTGGGAGCAGTAGAGGGTCAGGTATGTTGGGAGGGTGTAGGAGGAAGGGGGTGGGGGAACTAGAGGAGGAGGAGGATGGATATCTGCAAATACTTAAAATGTAGGCGAAGGAACAGAGAGATTGGAGGGTGGATGAGGGAGCAGAGCATTCCTTTGGGTCATGTTTGGTTCTCTTATGAGAAGAGGGGGATAGATATCTGAAAAGCAGAAGAAGAGGAAGGTGTAGGAGAGGAAGTAGCAGGAGAGGGTGGAGTGGAACGTTTAGGTTGCCTGGTACTGCAAATAAAGTTGGGAGGAGGGGTAGGTACTGGGGAAGTGGTAGAGATTGGAGTATCTGGATTTAGACTGGAAAACGAATTTGACTGGGGGATAGGGTGAGTAGAGGTAGGATGGTTTAGGGTATAGGGAAGAGATACTGGGGGAGATGCAGACACATCTTGTGAAGATGGGGGGGGGGACTGTTTTGGAATAAGTTGAGAGAGAAAACCATGTTGTCGTACTTCTTGTCTGGCCTCATGTAGAGTGAGGGTTAGTTTCAATCTGAGGACTGCTAACATTTGAGCTTATAGGCATGGCAGCTCCTGTAAAATACATTACAGGAGTCTCCACAACTGGCACATATATGTGACCTAGAAGGGCAATGTGAACGGTCATGACCAGGTTGGGCACACAGAGGGCAGCAGGCTGTGGAGCGACAGTGTTTGGCTGGGAGGCCAAAACACTAACATTTCTGATATTGATGAGGAAGGGGTCGATATGATCGGACGTGATAGGATAATCATTCAATATAAACTTCATGGGGGAGGTCATGCCTGCGGAAGCTAATCTTGGCAAGATTGACATGGGATTTACACTGGCTTCTGGGATGAATTGTGCAACACTGTACTGCCACTGCATCATAATTAGCAAGGCAGGTAAATAGGTAATTTTCACAGTCTGACCAGCCCTTGTTTGACAGGACAAGCATTTGGGGGGGATAGAAACAGTTACAGTATTAAGAAAGGGGTGATGTTTGGCAGGAATGTGTTTGCCATTGAGGTCAGTTAGGGTAGATAGTGCATGACCTTGGGATTCAGATGTAACTGTGACAAAGCATGAATGATCGGAGCGACCGCAAAAGCTAACCTTGCCTATTTGTTTTTGGAGGCACTGCTGAAAGAGAAGGGTAATCTCAGAATAGGGGGCTGTGGGGGGAATCACAAAGAATCAAGGGTGAGAGGAAGATGGGGTGGTGTGCAGTGGAGTAGTTCTCTGGTGGGGAGGACAATAAGGATGAAGAGTAGTAATAAGGGAAGAGGGGGTAGACATTGAAGAGGAGATGGAGAGCACTGGAGAGAGGAAGGGGAGCTTTCTGGAGGTTGAGTATAAGGTAAGCTTTAATGCCCCTATTAAGAGTAAAGAATCTTCATTATTGGCCATGGTGAGCCTGAATAAAATGTGGAAAAGAGACGGTCTACCTCTCAGGGTCACCATAACCAAGAGAACACTGTGCCCATGTCTCCCGGAAGGTGTTCATGAATGACGCAAAGCCAGGCTTTCATCCTTTAAGCACAGCTCTCACACTTTAGGAATGGGACAGAAGGGGATGAAGAAGATACAGAAGAGGAAAGGGGAGAAGAAAAGATCATGCAAAATTATTGTGGCGAGGGCTAAGGCCCAACGTAGGGGTGATCCCCTACCTTGGGCCTTAGTCTTCATTGCCTAAGCCCTCCTATTACAACAAAAAACAAGGTATTGGGAAGGAGTATAAGGTGAAAACATGTCATTTGTACATATCGCATAAATAAATTTCTAGAATTATTCCTTCTCTTGGTAGGGATATTTGGTGCTCATTAATTAATCAAATATTTTATTTGGGTAGTAAAACATTTTTTCGGTCAACTATTTTACATTTAGAATTCTAGGAATTTGATCTCTTTTCAACCAGGACGAGATAAGATTCCATGCCTGAGTGTTGTAGCTGCAATCACATGATATATAATGCTATGAAGCAATCACATGAGAGTCTGTCTCCATATATTCCAGTAACTTTCTTATCTCAAGTCTTGGATCCTTGTCAGCAAGCTTTGGGCACTGTAAAAGGGGAAACAATATTGTTGATACACTTTTTATTTCTGCAATAACAGTAAGTAGTGCTATGAGATCTAGATAGATATCAGCATTATCATAATATAATTATTTTTGTTAGGATATGTACATACATGCACAGCCTGCTTTGGTTACAGTATTATAAAACTGCCAGTGTGAATGCAGTATTTAAAATCACTTTAAATAATTATTCCATATTAACAAAATCTAATCTGGTAAAAGCTGTTCAAAAGTGGATAGAAAAACAAAAAGAATGGGACAATTAATTATAACATATGGATTACACTACTAACCTGATAATAAAACCAAATCAGTTTTATAATCCAATGATATATAGTCCAGTTTGGATCAAAACACCACAATTAATTGTTCCCTTTTTCAATACTAATCTTACACATATATCCATATATATATATATAAATATATATATA
>NW_020869318.1:57500-60000 GCF_003789085.1 Penaeus vannamei | reverse complement strand
TTGAGATGTAAACGTTTCCTTTGATAAACGTTTATTTCAGTAAACAAAGTCAAAATNCGCTCCTTCTTCTTCTCTCCTCTCCCTCTCCTCTCCCTCTCTGGCCTCTCCCTCTCCCTCTCCCCCTCTCCTCTCTCCTCTCCCTCTCCCCTCGCCTCTCCCTCTCTCTCTCCCTCTCCCTCTCTTCTGCAGAGTACATAGAACATGAGGGATGGAACAGACAAGCGGAAAATCCCCAAAAAAATCTCACGTACAGGAACAAAGTCCATCCTAACGATCATAACAGATTTAAAGGCGAGCTCCACAGCCGTGAAAAAAAGCACATGCATATCTTTAACAGGAATAGCCTTTGTTATACGCGACGGGGTGTGGAATGGTGGACGTGCAATGGGCGGACACGCTGAAATGAGTCTGTGGTTTGAGCACGGATTGCTGAATGCACTCGAAGGAGCTGGGATTTCGGCGACATATGCAAGATCTGGTGAAATCCGGTGTCGAGTAGAAGTGTAACTAATACTGCTTTTCTTCTGGATAAAAACCGGACGTAGATGGTTGACCGAGCAGGGTAAGAGAGATGAAGAGTGGCTCAGGAGTGTCAGAGGGTGGAGATCTAAGCATAATATTGTCGGATTTTTCTTCAACGGTGTGGGACTGTATAATGCTTTCTCTGAAAACCGTTAGGCTCGTAAACGTGTGACATTTTCAATTTCATTATTATTACAAATATCATTACTGTCTTTATATTGCTTTAATCATCATCAATCACTTTATCTCATTATCATTATCTGTATTTGTACTATCATCATCAGTACGCATCCCATTCCATAATCATAATCATTATCATCATCACTATCATCACGCTCATTATCAAAAAGTTACCTTATTAAGTACCCGGCGCCTTCATGATCATATTTTATATCGCTTTTATACCATATCACAGACAATATGATTTTAATACGATTAAACCAATTCATGAGTAAAATAGTTATGAGATAACGATCCTCTTGAGAATTAATAACATAATGCAATCTAGTGAACATTTAAATACATTGAATATATTGCATAGAATAAATAAATGTGTGCCTCATTTATTGGCTTTATTATCAGTCATATGTTAATCTATCCTCTTTCTGTCAGCTATCTTATCAATCTGAATAAAAAACGTCGAAAAAAGCTGGTAAGTAAGTATGCAAAGATGGTCTTCCACCGAGCACAGAGCATGACTGCTGGTGTTTATCAAGGCAACTATTTACTTTCAGAAGTGTTACCAGCGCGGTTAATTTCCAGATGGGATTTTTAATTGAGTCTTATATTCTGTTCTTCTCATCGTAAGGTGCTTTCTTGAGTGGCTTGATCTTAAATTAAGCTGTGCTAACTATCGAATTGGTCAAAATCTACTATGATTGAAGAATTTGCAGGGTATATTGAGTTAGGACCATAGTATTTGAAACAGCCTTAAAACAGGTTGTTGCTCAAATGGTGTTTATTGAGCTGCAGCAGGGAGTTAATTTGAGAAGCGTTTTTTCTCTATTGGTGTTAACGGTTAATGGCGCCTAGTGTCCATATCGTAGTTGCATCTCTTCTGTTCTCGGCAGTCGAGGGGTACGTTTATGTTTAGCGCCGAATTGTTGCCTTTTTCTCTGTATTCTCTTTGATTATATTAAATCCGTATCTATGTTTATTTTGGCTAACTATGTTCTCGTCATTGGTTTTCTATGTTCTTATTCTTGGTCCTCTTGTAACTATAAGTCGTTCTTATATCGTTCTAAGATATCTGTGTCTTATTAGGATGGCCTTCTAAACTTTAAATTTCCTATTATACTGGGTAAGTGTGTTACCTTCTTTCTCCGTCTCTTGTCTCTCTCTCTGGTCTCTCTCTCTCGTTCTCTCCTCTCGTCTCTCTCTCGTATCTCTCCTCTCTGCTCTCTCTCTCTCTCTCATTCTCTCATACTCATTGCGCGCTCTCTCTCTCTCTCTCTCTCTCTCTCTCTTAGTTATTGGATAATGTATATAAAAAAGGTATATGTAGTAGTTTATAATATGCTATGTTAATATGAAAGTACATTCATCAGGAAAAAAAAAAAAAACAAAAAAAAAAAGAAAAAAAAAAAAAAATTATAATAATAATACTATAATAATATATATATAATATTATATATATATATACAATATAGCTAATCATATAATATAATATAATTTATATAATATATATATTATATGCTGTGTGTCGTGTTTGTGTGTGTGTGTGTGTGGTGTGTGTTGTGGTTGGTTGTGTGTGTGTGTGTGCATGTGTGTGTGTGTGTGTGTGTGTGTGTGTGTATGTGTATGTGTAATGTGTAATGTGCGTCCGGTAATTATGGCTAATGTAGTGTATGGTATGTATGTATGTAATGTATGGTATATATAATACGTGAGTATATATAGTATATAGTAATCTATATATTGTACATTTATATTCATATATATATATATATATACTATATAGCTTACATATATATAACAT
>NW_020869318.1:45000-47500 GCF_003789085.1 Penaeus vannamei | reverse complement strand
AGAAAAAGAAAAAAAACATTACGTGTTCCCTTTACGAAGAGAAAAAGAAAAAAAATTTACGCGTTCCCCTTTACGAAGAGAAAAAGAAAAAAACAAACATTAAGTGTTCCCCTTTACGAAAGAGAAAAGAAAAAGTTTCCCCTTTACGAAGAGAAAAGAAAAAAACATTACGTGTTCCCCTTTACGAAAGAGAAAAAGAAAAAACATTACGTGTTCCCCTTTACGAAAGAGAAAAAGAAAAAAAAATACGTGTTCCCCCTTTACGAAAGAGAAAAAGAAAAAAAACATTACGTGTTCCCCCTTTACGAAAGAGAAAAAAAAAAAAACATTACGTGTTCCCCTTTACGAAAGAGAAAAAAAAAAACATTACGTGTTCCCCTTTACGAAAGAGAAAAAGAAAAAACAAACATACGTGTTCCCCTTTACGAAAGAGAAAAAGAAAAAAAAACATACGTGTTCCCCCTTTACGAAAGAGAAAAAGAAAAAAAAAACATTACGTGTTCCCCTTTACGAAAGAAAAAAAGAAAAAACAAACATTACGTTCCCCTTTACGAAAGAGAAAAAGAAAAAAACATACGTGTTCCCCCTTTACGAAAGAGAAAAAGAAAAAAAAAAACATTACGTGTTCCCCCTTTACGAAAGAGAAAAAGAAAAAAAACATGTTTCCCCTTTTACGTGTTCCCCTTTACGAAAGAGAAAAAGAAAAAACAAACATACGTGTTCCCCTTTACGAAAGAGAAAAAGAAAAAAAAAAAAGAGAAAAAAAAAAAACATACGTGTTCCCCCTTTACGAAAGAGAAAAAGAAAAAAAAAACATTACGTGTTCCCCCTTTACGAAAGAGAAAAAGAAAAAAAAACATACGTGTTCCCCCCTTTACGAAAGAGAAAAAGAAAAAAAAAACATACGTGTTCCCCCTTTACGAAAGAGAAAAAGAAAAAAAAACATTACGTGTTCCCCCTTTACGAAAGAGAAAAAAGAAAAAAAACATACGTGTTCCCCTTTACGAAAGAGAAAAAGAAAAAAAAAACATTACGTGTTCCCCCTTTACGAAAGAGAAAAGAAAAAACAAACATTACGTGTTCCCCTTTACGAAAGAGAAAAAGAAAAAAAAACATTACGTGTTCCCCCTTTACGAAAGAGAAAAAAGAAAAAAAAACATACGTGTTCCCCCTTTACGAAAGAGAAAAAGAAAAAAAAACATTACGTGTTCCCCCTTTACGAAAGAGAAAAAGAAAAAAAAACATTACGTGTTCCCCTTTACGAAAGAGAAAAGAAAAAAAAAACATTACGTGTTCCCCCTTTACGAAAGAGAAAAAGAAAAAAAAATACGTGTTCCCCCTTTACGAAAGAGAAAAAGAAAAAAAAATTACGTGTTCCCCTTTACGAAAGAGAAAAAGAAAAAAAAACATACGTGTTCCCCTTTACGAAAGAGAAAAGAAAAAAAAAACATTACGTGTTCCCCTTTACGAAAGAAGAAAAAAAAAAAAACATTACGTGTTCCCCCTTTACGAAAGAGAAAAAGAAAAAAAACATTACGTGTTCCCCCTTTACGAAAGAGAAAAAGAAAAAAACAAACATTACGTGTTCCCCCTTTACGAAAGAGAAAAAGAAAAAAAAAAAAACATTACGTGTTCCCCTTTACGAAAGAGAAAAAGAAAAAAAAAAAAGTGTTCCCCCTTTACGAAAAGAGAAAAGAAAAAAAAACATTACGTGTTCCCCCTTTACGAAAGAGAAAAAAGAAAAAAAAAACATTACGTGTTCCCCCTTTACGAAAGAGAAAAAAGAAAAAAAAAAAACATTATTCCCCCTTTACGAAAGAGAAAAGAAAAAAAAACATTACGTTCCCCTTTACGAAAGAGAAAAAGAAAGAAAAAAAACATTACGTGTTCCCCTTTACGAAAGAGAAAAAGAAAGAAAAAAAACATTACGCGTTCCCCCTTTACGAAAGAGAAAAAGAAAAAAAAAAACATTACGTGTTCCCCCTTTACGAAAGAGAAAAAGAAAGAAAAAAAACATTACGTGTTCCCCTTTACGAAAGAGAAAAAGAAAAAAAAACATTACGTGTTCCCCTTTACGAAAGAGAAAAAGAAAGAAAAAAAACATTACGTGTTCCCCCTTTACGAAAGAGAAAAAGAAAGAAAAAAAAACATTACGTGTTCCCCCTTTACGAAAGAGAAAAAGGAAGAAAAAAAAACATTACGTGTTCCCCTTTACGAAAGAGAAAAAGAAAGAAAAAAAAAATTACGTGTTCCCCCTTTACGAAAGAGAAAAAGGAAAAAAAAACTACGTGTTCCCCTTTTACGAAAGAGAAAAAGAAAAAAACAAACATTACGTGTTCCCCTTTACGAAAGAGAAAAAGAAAGAAAAAAAACATTACGTTTCCCCCTTTACGAAAGAGAAAAGAAAAAAAAACATTACGTGTTCCCCTTTACGAAAGAGAAAAAGAAAAAAAAAACATTACGCGTTCCCCTTTACGAAAGAGAAAAAAGAAAAAAAAAA
>NW_020869318.1:27500-32500 GCF_003789085.1 Penaeus vannamei | reverse complement strand
AATAATAATAATAATGAATCATAGTAATAATAACAAAACAACAAGAAACCCAATAAGAAAAAAATGAGGATAAAGATGATGAAGTCGACGATAATAGTTTTAGTAAATACAACAAAGAAAATAACAATGATAACAATAATGGCAGAGAGAGACGCACACACGCAAACACACGCACGCACACACACACACACACACACACACACACACACAAACTTGCGCGCGCGCGCGTGCATATGTATATATATACACATACATATATATAAATGTATGTGTATGTATATATATGCATATATATATATATATATATATATATATATATATATATTATAAAACATATATTATAAAAGTAAAAACAATAGTAATTGTAATGATAAGAGCAATGATGATGATTGTTATGAGAAAATGATTATGGTATATATGAATATTATCATCTTGATTATGGCACTAAGAATGATATCGGTAAGAATACTGACGATGATTAATCAACACAATATGATAATAATAATGATAAAGATTATAGAAATGAAAATGATAACAGCAATAATGATAATGGTACTAAAAACAATATTATCAATAATAACAATTATTATGAAAGCAATAATAATTATAATGATTATAATAATAATAATAATGACAATATCAATGACAATGATGATAATTATTATTATTATTATTGCCATTATCATTATTATTATTATTTCTATTACTATTATCATTATCATCATTATGATTATCATTATTACTATTATCATTACTATTATAATCATCATCATTATCAATATCATTGTCATCATAAATTGTATTATCATAATTATTATCATTACTATCATTATTATCATTATTATTATCACCATCATAATAATCATTATCATTACCAATGTCATAATCCCCATCTGGACGCAGAGACCAATAATCAGAAGCAGAAGAAAAACGCCAATAAACGCGCGAGAGAGAGAGAAGAGGAAGAATCAAGCAAGACCCAAATTGACAAGGAAGAGACACGGAAGGAAAAAAAATGTGAACGGGCACTGAGGTTCTCACAGGAATTTGTGAAGGTTCGTCGCTGTCTTCCGGTTCAGCTCACTCCTTTTACCGACTCGTAGATGCACACGGGCTACGTGTATTCGTGTGTATGTACAGTTCACGTACATACGTATGCAACCAAACACGGGCGGGTGTGTGTGTGTGTGTGTGTGTGTGTGTTGTGTGTGTGTTGTGTGTTGTGTGTGTGTGTGTGTGTGTGTGTGTGTGTGCTGTGTGTGTGTGTGTGTGTGTGTGTATGTGTGGTTTGTGTGTGTGTGTGTGTGTGCGTGTGTGTGAAAGATAAATAAACAGACTAGATTGACAGACAGAGATAAAGAAAGATAGATAGATAGATCGGCAAGTACATAGACAAGTAGATGGGGTAAATAGCCACATAGACAGATGGATATACGTATAATGGTTAAAAGGAGGGGGGGATGGGGGGGGTGCACAGAAAGCACAAACTAGATCAAGGCGGATGAGCGGAAATGACGACGTTTGCAAGTTCTGCAGAATTAGCTCGTCCTCTGTCNCAGACACACAGGCAAGCAGGCAGACAGACAGGCAAGGCGACAGACAAACACACAGGCAAGCAAGCAGATAGACACATAGACAGGCAAGGCGACAGACAAACAGACAGGCAAGCAGACAGACAGACAGACAGGCAAGGCGACAGAAAACAGACAGGCAAGCAGACAGACAGACAGACAGGCAAGGCGACAGACCCCGACGGCAGGGAGCATCATCTTGATTGGTTTCAGCGCTCGAGATGAGATGTTTATTCCCCCTCTCCTCCTCCTCCTCCTCCTCCTTCTCCTCCTCCTCCTCTCTCCTCCTCCTCCTCCTCCTCCACTCCCCTCCCCCTCCCTCCTCCTCCTCCTCCTCCTCCCCTCCTCCCCTCCTCTCTCCTCCTCCTCTCCTCCACCTCCCCTCCCCCTCCCCCTCCTCCTCCTCCTCCTCCTCCTCCTCCTCCTCCTCCTCCTCCTCCTCCTCCTCCTCCTCCTCCTTGCGTCTGCGAGAAATTGGGTCTTCTTCTGTCTTTGCGTGCGCTTGTCCTTTTGTTGGCGTGTTTGCGTGTCTGCTTGTTTGTCTTGGTTTGTTCGTTCTTTGCTTGTTCGTTCTTTTCTGTCTTGTTTTTGTGTTTTTTTATGTTTGTGTCTTTGGGAGTGTTTGGGGAGGGGCGAAGGGAACGGACGAATGAATGGTGGAGAGGGCGAAGGAAAGAGACATAAAGAAAAGGGAGAGAAGGGTGTAGATGGTCTGGGGGCAATTTTATTATTGGGGCAAGGGGCCAGGGGAGGGCTAAGGGCGGGAGACAATAAAGGAAACATTAGGGGAGAGGGTGGAGGGAATGGTAGAAGAGAGCAAGACGGGGAAAGAACACGAGGGAGGGAGAGAGAGAGAGGAAGGAAGAGGGAGGGAAGAGGAGAGAAGAGAGGGAGATAGAGAAAGAAAAAACGAGCGATGGAAGAAGGGAGGGAGGAAGATTTGTATAGGAGAGAGAACGAGACACAAACACATAGACACAGACAAACACAGACGTACACAAAAGAGCAAGAGTTCCAAAGAATTGTAAAAAGAAAAAAAAGAAAACCAGAAAACGAGTAATATCGAAGAATTTGACACTGGGCAGGAGAGTGGGTATGGGAGGGGTGGACTGGGGGGGGGTGATGAGAGGGCAGGAACTAGAGGTTTGCGAAGACGGCAGGTAATAACAGCAAGGTAGACATTGTGTGGGAAGGGTTGGGTCGAGAGCGAAACTGCCGCGGGGCAAGAAAGCAGCCGAAGAAAGTAGGGGTCGATTCCAGGAAGAAATAGAAAGAGATAGATGGATAGAGCGACAGACAGACAGATGAATAGATGGATAGAAAAGTGGTGTGCGTGTGTTCTTGAGTGTGTGTGTGTTTGTGTGTGTGTGTGTGTGTGTGTGTGTGTGTGTGTGTGTGTGTGTGTGTGTGTGTGTGTGTGTGTGTGTGTGTGTGTGTGTGTGTGTGTGAATGTGTCTGTGTGAGTGTGTGTGTGTGTGTGTGTGTGTTGTGTGTGTGTGTGTGTGTGTGTGTGTGTGTGTGTGTGTGTGTGTGTGTGTGAATGGTCAGACTTGAAAGGCATACATACATGGTATACAGACAGAGACAGATGATGCCAGTAATAAGTGATGACGTCATATCTATTAATGCAAATCTATTAATATCTCCCGTATGGACGACTTAATTAGGAATTCTCCACTGAGCTAGAACAAAGGGAGCGGGAGAGAGAGAGAGAGAGAGAGAGAGAGAGAGAGAGAGAGAGAGAGAGAAGAGAGAGAGAGAGAGAGAGAGAGAGAAGGAGAGAGAGAGAGAGAAGAGAAAGAAAATGGAGAGGAAAGGGAAATAGACGCAGGATGTGGGTACACACACACACACACGTACATATGCATGCGGAAAGAGAGAGAGAAAAAGAGAAACCAAGAAATAGAAAAAAGAAAACAAAAACAAGAAACAAAAAATACCACAAGAAGTAGACAACACAAAAAACATATACCCCCCCCCGGCCTAGCCTCCTCCCATACCGGAGATGCGAGGGAGGGGGGGTGGGGGGATCGTGGCAATATCACAAGGGATATATGTCACGCGGGGAGATGCCAGTACAGTGCTAAGCCCCAAGGGATTATGTGTATGTGTGCGCGGAGGAGATCTAATGAAGATGCTTTTGTTAGGGTTCCTTGAGCGGGGGGAACGTGATGTTGTTATGGGCGGTGGTGGGATGGGGATAGGAGGAGTGGGTGCGGATAGGAGGAGAAGGTGGGGATAGGTTGAGAAGGTGGGGATAGGTTGAGTGGGTGTGGATAGGAGTGGGTGGGTGTGGATAGGATGGGTGGGTGGTGGGGATAGGACGAAAGGTGGGGATAGGAGTGGTACGGATAGGAGTGGGTGCGGATAGGGGAGTGGGTGGGATAGGAGGAAAAATGTGGGGATAGGAGTAGTAGGGAATAGGAGGAGGGTGGGATAGGAGAATAGGGTGGGAATAGGTGGAAAGAAAGGATGGCAGTAGGTGGGAGGAAGGGTTAAGGAAAAGTGGGAGAAGAACACGGGGAATAGGTGGGAGGAGAGTAGGAAAGGTGAGACGAGAGGAGAGGAATAGGGGGAGGAAAGGAAAAATATGAATAAGACGAAAAAAAAGAACAGTTATCCTTTTTTCTTCTTATTGTCCCAGAAAACCATCCCTCCCTCTTGCGCTGTTTTCGTGTTTTATTATTATCAATATCTGTTCTTCTCGTCCCTCTTTCCACTCCAGCCTAATGTTCCGTCTGCTGGCTCCCTATTTCCAAGGTCTTTACAGCTTAAGCCTCGTGGAGAAACAGCCGGCTGGTCTGGTAGTGACAGCGAGGAAGAAAAGGGAGAAGGAGAAGGTGAGGGAGAGTGGGAGGATGAGAGAGAGGGAGAGGGAGGGGAGGGAGGGAGAGTGTGAAAGAGGTTGAGGGGGGGATAAAGGAGGGAAGGGAAGAAGGTAGGGAGGGAGAGAGAGGGGATAGAGAGAGAGGGAGAGAGAGAGAGGGGAGAGAGAGAAGGGGAGAGAGAGAGAGAGGGAGAGCAAAGAGAGAGAGAAAGAAAGAGAGAGGGAGAGGAGAGAGACAGACAGAAGACAGACAGACAGACAGACAGACAGACAGGACAGACAGAGAGGGAAGAGAGAGAGAGAGAATCAGAGCCAAAGAATCAGAGAATCAGAGAAAATCACACACAGAGAGGGGGGAGATGAGAGGGAGTGGGAAGAGAGAGAGAGTTAAAAAAAAAAAAATACTTCCCCCCACAAAGTGCCGTTTCCTGTCCTTTCAGCACATGCAACCCACGCCGTTGGTGTCCATACAAATGCGAGCAAGTGTCCCGCGAGTGTTGAGGGTGTGTTGCTGTGCCGCGGGACTTCGGCGCTCGGTGTCTTTGCTGGAGTTGAAGGCGATTTTTTTTTTTTTTTTTTTTTTTTTTTTTTTTTTTTTTTTT
>NW_020869318.1:15000-22500 GCF_003789085.1 Penaeus vannamei | reverse complement strand
GGGAAGACTGGTATGTTTAGTGGCGGAAGATGAGGGTAATATGGTTTGGTGAGAGAGAGGGAGGAAGGGAGAAGAGAAGGGAGGGAGGGAGAGGAGGGAGTGGAGGGAAGGGAGAGGATGGATGGAGGGAGGGAGAGGAGGGAGTGGAGGGAAGAAGGGAGAGGATGGATGGAGGGAGGGAGAGGAGGATAGAGGGAGAGGAGGGGTAGGGGTAGGGAGGGAGGGAGAGGAGGGAGTGAAGGAAGGAAGGGAGAGGAAAGAAGGGAGGAGGGAGGGAGAGGAAATAGGAAGGGATAGGATGGGGTGAAGAGAGAGGATGAAGGGAGGGAAGAAGATGATGAGGAAGGAAGAGATGGGTGAAGGTAAGGAGGGGAAAGAAGGAGAGGAGATGTAGGAAGAAGGAAAGGAGACATGGGATGAAGGGATGGGATGGAAAAGGGAGAGATGGAGGAATGAGATAGGAGAGGAATGGAGGGATGGAAGGAAGGAGGGAGGGGCAAGATGAAAGAAAGGGTGCGAGGGAAGGAGGAATGAACTGGAAGGGAAGAAGACGGAAATGAGAAGGAGGGATCAAAAGGAAAGATAAAGGGAAGATAGGAGGGTAGGATGAAGGGAAGGAGAAAGTTAGGAAGAGTTGGGAAGGAGGGAGGCATAAGAGAAAGTGGGATGGATGGAGATGAGAGGAGAGATGGGAAGGAGGAAGAAAGGAAAGGAGGGAAGTGTTTTAAGGAGGGGAAGAGCAGAAGAGCGAGAGGAAAGGATGAGAAAGAGGGAGAAAGGAAGAGAAGGAGAGAAAAGAAGGGATGGGAGGCGGGGGAAAGGGTTGTAAGAAAGGAGAGGAAGAAAATAAAGGAGGAAGAGAAGGATCATGTGAAGAGATAGAGGGAAGGAAGGAGGGTGGAAGCGAAAGAGGGAGGATACGAAGAAGGAAGAGAGGAAGAGAGAGAGATGGAGCGAAGGAGGAAGAGAAAAGCGAAATATTGCGAAAGGAGATATAGGTATGCGCACACACACACACACACACACACATACACACCACACACACACACACACACACACACACACACACACACACACCACACACACACACACACACAACACACACACACACACACACACACACACACTCACTCACACACACACAAACAAACAAACAAAAACAAACACTAATACAAACACGCAAGGAAATGCTACTAACGAAAACAAAACAAAACAAAACAAAAAACAATTGAACACATGAAAAAAACGAAAAGAAACAGCCAAAAGATTTTTAAAACATAATAATAATAATAACAAAAACAATAATGATGAACAAGCAAAAAAAAAAAAAAAAAAAAAAGCCAAAAGAAAAAAAAAAATAAATAAATAATAAAAACAAGAACGATGAGCAAGCAAAAAAAAGTGAACACAAAAAAAAACGAAAAAGAAAAGGCCCAAAGATTAATAAAAATAAAGATAAAATAAAATAAAAAAGATAAAAAAATAAGAAACAACAACGAAGAGCAAAGCAACAGGAGAACGACCACAAATCCACGGACCGACATCCCATTCATCGGAGTCTGGAATGGATTCTGATTGGTCATTACGTATAATCAGCTGATCACGGTGATTGATTTTGTAAGTCCAGTCACAAACGGGGCTGACTTCCTCTAAAAAAAAACTAATAATAATATAAAAATAAAAATAAAAGTAAAATATAAAAATGATAATAATAATCAATAATGATAAAACAATAATAATGATAAAAAATAATAATGATCAATAATAAATATTATTATATAATTAATAATAATTTAATTATATTATAATCTAATATAATTTAATTAAATAAAATAATGTAAAATAAAGTAATAATAATAATAACAAATGATAGCAAACAAATTAAGAAAAGAAAGGTAAGGGATGAAGAGGATATGGTATTGCTGTTGAGGATGTGCATACGTGTATAAATAATGTGTTATGCACACCTACATATGAATATATGAGTATATAAAACTCGCGCATACACATATATACTACACATGCATATACGTGTACACACATTAACCACACCACTGCACGCTACAGACAAAGAAAACGAACAAACAACACACTTAAAGCACACACACGCTAACAAACAAACACATGTACACACACACACAAACAACAAACATACACACAGACTAACAAACAAACACATGCAACAGTCAATACAAACAAACAACAAACAAACAAACACACCAACAACAAAAAACAACATACACTCAGTCACTAACAAACACCAAACAAACCAATATGCCACATATCCACAAACGGACGCCCGCACATACGAACACACCCACACAAATACACAGGATTTTTTATCCTCTTTTCTTTTATAGTATAAGTTACAGGGAGGCAGTCAGGTCTCGTAACAGTCTCGTTCAAGAAGAGCGGAGGCGGGAGGGAGAGAAAGATAACCGAAAGTGGAGAGAAGCAGATCGGAGAGAAGTAGAGAAAGAGAGGAAGAGGGAAGAAAAACCTGATGGAAAGTAGATCAAAGAGGGTTGTGGGGGATAAGAGGGAAATGAATGAGAGTGAAGAAGAGAAGAGAGATGAGCGAGAAAAATGAATAGGACTGTAGAAGAGAGAAAAGAAGAGGAGAGAAAGAAGGGGTCCTTAAGAGAGGGGAGGGAATAATTTATATGAATTAGAGATGGGAACAAGAGGGATGAGGGAAATGATGAAGGGCCGAGAAAGAGATGAGGAGAGAGAGAAAGAGACGCATTGCGGTCGAAATGTCTGAATAGAGAGAATAGAGAGATGGGTGTGAAATGTATATGAAGAGAAAGAGGGACAGAGGAGAAAATGATCGGGTTTAGAGAGAAAAGAGTAGTCTTCTGTTCCTTGAAAGAAAATGATGGACACACGTAGGAAAGTGACGATGAAGGAAATATGAAGATGAAAATGTAGAAGGAGAGAGAAAGAGGGTTGGGGGAAATGATGAAGGAGAGATGGGAGAGAGAGAGAGAAAGAGGTTTGGGGTGATGATGAAAGAGAAGAAAGAGGATGAATGTGGGAAATGATAAGGAGAAAAAGATGGGAAGAGAGAGAGAAGAAAAGAGGGTTTGGAAATGATGAAAAGAACGAGAGAAAAAGAGGATAGAGGAAATAATGAAAGAGAAAGAGAAGAGGGATGGGGAAATGATAAAAGGAGAAATGTAGCAATAATGGAGTGAGTAGAGAATGGGGAAAATGAAAAAAGAGAGAAAGGACGGTGATTGGGGAAGGGAATGATAAAAGAGAGAAAGAGGGATATAGGAGATCAGGGAGAGAGAGAGAAAGAGGCATGAGGAGAAAAGCTGAGAGAGAGAAGGAGGAATAGCGTAAATGATAAAAGAGAGAATCAGACAGACAAACAGACAGACAAAAAAAAGATGGAAAGAAAAGAAACAAAGAATGCACAATGAAAGACACACATACTGTTGTTTTATTTACACGAAGATCCATCACAAAGACATAATAATATAATAAAAAAAGTAAAAAAAGATACAAAACACCAAGTCACCAGTTGAAGATTATTGAACAACATACTGAGGGATAGAGAGAAAATCAATAAATAAGTATTACGAGAAAAAAAAATATACAAAAACACCAGGGAGCACTAGGAAATATACACACAGGACACTAAATTAATAAAGAAATAAGTAAATAAAAAAATAAATAAACAATTAAATTTACAAGCAACATACAAAACACAAGTGCCAAAGATTCACAAGGCATAATAATGATAATAAGAAAAAACAAACAGTCACAGGGAATCCACAAAACATAATAAGTAATAAAAAAGGACAAAAAAAACATATACAACATTTAAGACACCAAGATCCACCTCGTTGGGGAAATAATAACATTCAACCTACACGTGGGAATCCCCAGCCGGAACGCCAGGGATTGCAGTATAAAGGGGTGGCACAGCATGTTACGAAGGAACATTTTGATTATATGGAATTCTAATATTCTGACCGCTGGGGAGGCCCATCACTTTGGGGTGGAGAAGGAGAGAGAGAGAGGAGGAAGATAAAGGAGGAGGAGTTAGGAGAAAGAGAGAGGAGAAGGAGTAATAATAAAATAGAAAGGAAGAAAGAGGTAATGGGAGAAGAGGAGCGTAGAGGAGAGGAGAAAAAAAAAGGTTATTGTGGTATAGGAGGGTAGGGAAGTGAAAAAGATAGAAAGGAAGGAGGATATGCACGCGAGGCAGGAGAAGGAGAAGCAGCGGGGAGGAGTGAGGAGGAGAAGAAGGAAGGGAGGCGGAGGAGCGCAGAGTAGAACAGAGGAAGGGGTGAAAAAGGAGGTAGTAATTAGTAATTGGCTAGGTTTTGAGGGGGAGGAGGAGAAAAGAAACCAAATGCCCCAGGGCAAAAGTGGAGTAGTTTGAGGAAGAGAAAGCATGAGATAAGGGGTGAGGAGGTCAGAAAAGAAGGCGGAGAGGAGAACCCTGTGGTTCAGGGGGAGGAGGAGGTTGGCAAATCACGGAGGACGGGGAGGGAGAGGACTGTAAGAAGGGGGTCTAGGAGGGCAGGGGGGGGAGGAGGGCCAAAGGTGCTTAGAGAATAGGGAAAGGAGCAGCGGTGAGAGGAGGGAGGGAAGGCGGGGGTGCAGGGGAGTACGAGTAGAACAATGATATGCATGATTAGTCAGGAATGATGAATGAAGTGATTTGGGAATGGACGGAAGATGGGGGAGAGAGAAGAGTAAGGAGGAGGAAGGACAAGCTTAATCAGGTTTAACGAGGGAGTACGGGGGCTTTAAGGAGGAGTATGAGGTGAGGCTCTTACGGGCAGAGGAATAAGAATGATAAAAGAGGTAAGTATCAGTAGTTGAGGAGAAGGAGTAGGAGGAGGAGAAGTATGTAGAGAAGGAAAGAAGCTGAGGGGGGGGGGTGGAAGAGACTAATGAAGTTGTGGACCCTACAGAGAAGAAGGGGAAGGGAGAGAAGGGGAGGGGAAGGTTGTAGAAGAAGGGGGGGAGGGGAGGGGGCAATTTCGCCCATGTCGATATATATGCAGTTACCATCCTGTGAGTACTTTTTTTTGTTTTGTGAGTATGTAAGATAGCGTTTGTTCTACGACGAGAACTATGAGTATTACGAAGAGTATTAATTACTGGAGATGGAAACGCTAGTTATATTATTATTTTGAGTGAGATTAAGTTATGCATTATTAATGATCATCTAGTCTTTTAATTTATTAGGGAATATGTAAGATGATATATCGAAGTTTTAATGGAATGATGAGACACATGTGTAGATTGAGTCAATGGACATCATTATGCATAGAGTGCAGTATCATGTTATTGTGAGTTAATCAGTATCATTATCATTACTGATTTATCAACGTATGTGAACTAGGAGAATCCATTAGTGATAATGTAGTCTAATTATAATTCATCCACTATGTAGAGCATTGTTATCGATTTCTGAGTTAATGTTAATTGGATAATGTATGTGAAGCTATTAATCAGGATCAGTCAGCTATACAATCATGAGGTCACCATTATTACTAAGAACCGATGATAGTAAAGTATTATTTCCGTCGATAATTGTTAATTGTGAATCATGTATCCGTCAATTTTTGCCATGAATATATGTGGGTCCTTATAATTATAATCAATATCATTTTTATTCTACAAATTATTATAGAATTATTACTTATCAATCGTTATATACATGGTTTATGGAAAATATTATATGAATGAATAAATCAATACGTGTTGATATAGTGCAGTATAATCAATAGTATTGGAAATGAGAGAGAATGTTGAGATATAAGCAATCGAAATTATTGGAGAGTGTTATGACACATCAATTATTTCTTTGGTGACGCGACGCCGAGATATAAGGTGGAATTCTGGAAGAATGATAGAGGAGATCAAAATTAAGTAGTATGGTATCATGGTGAAATAATAATAAATGTGTTTTACACGAAAAGGAGAGAGAATTGGGAGGAAGGGTTTGGGAAAGAAGGAGAGGGAAAGTTATCATATAATCATCATTACTATAATATATAATCATAATCAATTATAAATTATTATAATCATATAAATTATTAAAATAACGAACTTTATCATTGAAGTAGTAAATTGTTAGACTAATCCGCGTATATTCATTAAGAGGCAAAGGAGAAACGAGCGTCAGTGTATCATAAGTCATAGTGATAAGAATAGTATAATACGATTGAGATTATCACCGATTAATGAGTGGAATGGTTTTATTGGGTATAGGTATATGGATAATATAATGCACTATGGAGTATATAGTGTGAATTTTAGTGAGAGTGGATTTGTTAGAAGCGAATATTCGATCTCTCTTTAAGATCTTTATCATGTGAGTTAGACAGTTATTGAGTTAATAATGGTGATATATGTAGAAGAATCTACATAGTACGAGATGACACTCGGTTATTATTATTGATGTAATAATTATTAATGGAGGTGATAGTATAAATATGAATTGAGTCAGCTCTATCTATATCGTGTTTATATTTATTATTAATAAGCATTATTTTTCTCTCATATTGAATGCATCACGGCAATAATCATCATTGGTTATCAATAGTAAGTAATTATTAGCATTTGTTCAATGTATGTATTTTTTTATCATCATTATGTTATTTGTTTCTTAAATCATCATTATCACTCTCAATCTTTGTTATTTTATTATCATTTTCATTATTAATCATTAATCTTTATCCCTATCATTATCATATGATCAGGAGTATGTAGTTAATATGTCGTGGTGAGTTATCATATCATGGTTTTTATACGGATTTAATTAAGGGATATCTGTTATTTTATCATGGTGAATGTTAGAATTTAAGATATATAAATAATATATTATATGAATTCCAAATCAATTAACACGACACTAATGCATTATTAAAGTAGTAGAATTAAACATGTAAGTTTATAATTACTATTAGCTCACTAGTTTTATCTTTATTGTTTATATTGGGCTGCTCCAGCGTCTTATCCTGAAGTTAATCCATATTATCAATTACTTTTTTCAACATGTAACAATTTGAGTTGTGATCATAAGGATCATATCTTCTTAGAATTTTATCGAATTTTAATCAGTCAAGTTAGGTATTTGTGTATATTGTAATAAGCTCTTAAAGAGTCTCTCTCTTTCTCTCTTTTAGTACTCTTTATTAACCTCTCCTACTGCATACGAATACTCTTCCTCATTATGTCCGCTCATTTCATTACTCTCGTCGTATAATCATCCTCTCTCTCATATCTCTTATCGATTTTCTGATACGATTCAGATATCGATCGTCAGATACAGTACGAGTCAGTACTTACTCGTTCGAAAAATTCATATCATCTTAAATTACTCTATTACTCTTCCTCTCTTTCTCTTCATCTAATTCAATCGTCTCTTACTCTCTCTCTCTCTCTCTCATCGTTCTCTCTACTACTTCTGCCAAGAATACATACTCTACTAGGTCTTCAGGTATCTCTAAATCTGCACATGTCAGAGTC
>NW_020869318.1:0-2500 GCF_003789085.1 Penaeus vannamei | reverse complement strand
GTGTGTGTGTCGCGAATCTAAGTCCCACCCATGACGCCAGTGCCATATCAGATATATAATCATAAAGGAAATAAGATATAATCTATCAAATTACTGTTGTAAATTTGTCAATATCAATTCTAACACAACTGAGGATGATGTTACTTCGGTATCGCCGCCACCACCCAGGGTTTTGGATTTTAGGGAAACCCCGAGAAAAGCCAATTTTGACTTACCTAACTTAACCTAACCTCTTTACAGGACGAAGCAAGGACTCTGTATGACAAGGACCGAGTTGTTAACATTTAATCAAACCAACTATTAATAGATAATCATCATGATTTACCTTATCAATCAAAGCACTAGATAGTGCTACACTGGTATGCCCTCAAAATAAAAATACGTAAAAAACGTGGGCAATTCTTGGTTCCAAACATCTTTACAATTATAACCATTGCACCTTTTAAATGTGGAATCAGTATCGATCTCGACATATATTCACATACATACATATATAATTTGAATATATATATATATATGTGATGTGTGTTTGTGGTTGGTGTGTATTTATAAATATATATGTATATAGTACAACAAACACACACACATGCACACTGTGTTGTGTGGTGTGTATATATGTGAAATATATAATATATATATATATATATATGATATATATATATTATATATATATATTATATATATAATATATATATATATATATAAATATATATGACATATATAAGTGTATGTGACTTATGGCATGTGTGTGCATGCGTGTGTGCGCACGGGCCCGTGTACACCTGAAACAATCTCACTAATGAGCGCGGTGTCATCGCCACAAAGGGTCAACGAGACAAAGGTCACCCATAACGCCCGCCCACAAGGTTTTTACGGATAGACACGCACGCCCACGCGGCCGTAAACACCACACACTCCGTCAGGCCGTGGGCGGGAGCAAATAGAGAAAAACTGTTATTGCTGACGCGGGCGAGTGCGGTTAGTGATTCCCGCGGGGGGGGGGGGGGAGGCTGGTGACGTAAGGGGGGATAGCTGGGCTGACGTTGGGGGGAGGGAGGCTGGGGCTGACGTTGGGGGGGGGCATGTCAGCTCCTGTGTGGTGGGAGGGAAGAAGGTGTCTGCAAGGTGGAAATAAGGTCACTAAAAGGTCACATTCTGAAAGGTCAACGGGCCAGGTTGAGAATAAAGTCACTAAATCCATTTGTTTTACTAAAAACAATGTTGAAAATGATGTCATTGAACCACTGTCGAAAAATATATAATTAAGCCAGATCAAAAAATATAACTAAATCAAGAAATATAATATACGCACACACACACACACATATAAAATACGTACATACATATATATATATATCTATATATATATATATATATATAATTATATAATATATATATATAAGAGAGGAGAGAGAGAGAGAGAGAGAGAGAGAGAGAGAGAGAGAGCAGAGAAGAGAGAGAGAGCAAGACGAGAAGAGAAAAGAGAGAGAGAGGAGGGAGAGTAGGAGGAGAGAAGAGAGAGTAAGTGCGGATAGGATAGAGAAAAGATCGAGAGAAGCGGATGATGAGAGGAGCAGAATAGAGAGAGAAGGAGAATAGCGAGATGAGTGAGGACGAGAGAGAGTAGTGAGAGAGGAGAAGAGAGAGAGGAAGAGAGAGTGAACAAGGACGAAGGAACAGAGAGGACAGAGAGAGAGAGAACGGAGAGAGAGAGGGAGAGAAAGAATATATATATATATATATATATATATATATATATATATATATATATATATATATATATATATATAACTAGAATTAAAACATACGGTCAACCCATCTCGAAAAGATTATCATCAAGTGAAATTATCCTTCCATGTCACTAATCCGGGTTTGGAAATCAGGCAGCTAAACCAGGTCGAGAAAGCCCCTAAGCCGATTTAAAAGCAAAGCCTGTTGGAAAAGATAAACGATTAGATGTAGTTCCAGACGCCCCTCATGTTCAGAAGACAAAAAAAAAAAAAAAGAAAAAAAAGATAACAGGCACGTGGATGGGCGTCTGCGAGGTCTGCGCGAGAGATTCTTGAAAAAGAGAGAAAGAAGAAAGAATCAGAAAGAAGGGAAAGGAGTCTCTCTCTCTCTCTCTCTCTCTCTTCTCTCTCATCTTTCTTCTCCTCTCTCGCTCTCCATCTCTCTTCCTCTCTCTTAATTATATAATATTAGTGTAAGTGAACGTAATGTGCATGTGGTGTGCATGCGCGATACTTCTCTCTCCTCTCTTTTCATCTCTCTCCTGCTCTCTCTCTCTCTCTTCACTCTCTCTCATCCTCTCTCTCTAATCCTCTCTCTCTCTCTCCTCTCTACATCTCTCTCTCTCTCTCTCTCTCTCCTTCCAAGTCTCTCTCTCTTTCTCTCTCTCTCATCATCTCTCTCTCTCTCTCTCCCATGTTTGTATCTCTCTCTCTCCCTCCTCTTCTGCTCTCTCTCTATCTCTCTCTCCTCTCATCTCTCTCTCTCTCCT
>NW_020869317.1:636508-642097 GCF_003789085.1 Penaeus vannamei | reverse complement strand
ACACATGGGGTATAATGACATGAAACGGATGATATCATAATGAATTACGCCAATAGCCGTGTAAGATACACGCTGTGAGGGTTAGCGATTATTTGAAGTAGCAATTAGCAATTCAGTTAATCAATGTAAACGACAGGCAATTCCTCTTTAAGAATTATTTGAGTTGGCAAAATCCGTGTGGTTGCCATATTTCTCCTCTCTCGTTATTACTCCAGCTTCTTCTCGTTACTCACTTCCCTCCTCCCCACTCCTCTCGCTCTGGTTTTCGTTTGTTCTTCGTCTCTTCTCTCTTTAAAAAAAAAAAAAAAACAAAAAAAAAAAAAAAAAAATAACTCTTTCTTCTTTCTTTTTTTTTTTCTCCTTAGCCATTCCACGTTCTTCCGAGGATAAACTCGAAGCTGCCACGACTGGGCTCCCCATCCTAGTCATAGTCTAGATCCCAACGAACGCGTAATTTTGAAGCCTAGGAACCTACAGAGAGAACACACGCCTGCTAAAACCCTTGGAAAACTCTCTAGGTCTTTTTAGCCGGTTGAGCTCTCGAGGATGAGAAAGGAGCTGTTCAGAGAGCTGTGGGAGGATTTAGTGAAGAGGTGTGGGGGGGGGTATCATCGTATGGGGGACAGGGACAGGGAGAGGGATGTTTGTGTGGCGTTTTAGGAGGAACGTTTGTGGTGTTTTGTGAGTCGCCGGAACGTTTGTGTGGCATTTTAGGAGGAACGTTTCTGGTGTTTCGTGAGTCGGTGGAACGTTTTATGAGTTTTATGAGGAACGTTTCTGGTGTTTTGTGAGTCGCTGGAACGTTTGTGACGTCTTATGAGGACGAGGACGTTTTATGAGAAATGTTTTTGATGTTTATGAGTCGCTTAGAACGTTTGTGAACGTTTTATGAGGACGTTTTATGAGAAATGTTTTTGTGTTTGTGATCGCTGGAACGTTTGTGTGACATTTTATGAAAAATTTTTTGATGTTTTTATGAGTCGTGGGACCGTTTACGTTTTATGAGGACGTTTTATGAGAAATGTTTTTGATGTTTTATGAGTCGCTAGAACGTGTGTGTGACGTTTTATTAGTCGTTGGAATGTTTTTGTGACATCCTGTTATATATTGAGAAACGTTTGTGTGACATCCTCAGAATCATTAGAACGTTTGTTTGGCATCCTCTAAGTCGCCAGATCGTTTTGTGCAATCCCTTGAGTCTTTTAGACGTTTGTTTTGACGTTCTCTGAGTCACTACAGACGTTTGTTTGACATCGTCTTAGTCGCTTGGACGTTTGTGTGACATCCTCTCAGTCGTTAGAATGTTTCTGTGATATCACATTAGTTGTTTTTAACGTTTTTTCTGTGAGCATATGCGTTGTTAGACATTTCATTTGCTGTTAAATTCCTTTTCTTTCGTATCATTGGTTGTTAGAACGTTTCTATGTGATTGTGGGTAACTTTGGCCAATCATTATAGTGTTTTGAGATGAGTATTTGTTTAAATGTAATGGTTCTGATATGTTATTAAGATATGTACATGGACACACAGTCATTAGAAATATATTTGTTGGAACACTTGGGTAAAGTTTAGGTATAAAAAAGTGTGCGAAGTCTGACACTTACTTGAAAAACTTGAAGGCAATTCGATGGATTGTTAGAAATACTTAGGGATTCCATACCTCACAGCTGGAGCTTTGGCCGGAAGCTTTGGCAATTACTGCAACACACAAACGATCACTTCATAGTTTGACGAAAGTGTGACTAACTGCTTCACCGATAAAAAAAAAAAAAAAAAAAAAAAAAAAAAAAAAAAATACAGATATAGCAAAAGGGATGGAACACTTGCAATAAATGTATCAAAGTATTCAGGCATTTGCGAAGGATTTCCCAGATTGCTCCAACATTTGGGGAGAATGTAGCAGAGTGTCGGAAGCTCTTAAAAAAATCGGGAACGGATAGTTTAAACGTTTATGGAAAGTGTAAAAAAAAAGAGAAAAAAAAATGGAATGCTTGTTGGAGTCGGCAGATAGTTGGAACATATGTGGGAAGAGAGTCTGACAGGTTTCTGGAATGTCTAGCGAAAAATATGTTTAAAAAGTTATAGCTGATTTTTTTTTTCTTTCTCTCTCTCTCTCTCTCTCTCTTTGCCGAACGAACGAAAAATGTTTTTGAAGGTGATGTAGGAGTGAAGCGTTGGCAGAAGAAACGGGAGAGAGGATAAAGAAGAAGAGAAAAGAGAGAGGGATAAAATGGTTCCAGGAAGAGTAAGGATAGAGAATTATAGCAAAAAAAAAAAACACAAGAAATCCATTAAGAGATGACACAGACACATGAAGTAATAATCAAAAGTTCCGTTTGCCATAAAAGGTGGATAAAGACGATCATAACAAAAGGACGCACACCCTGTTATATTTCCATTTTTATCGATTTACTATTTTTTTTTCCTTTCTTTTTTTCTTTTTTTTTTGTCAAAGTTGGGATATTAGGAAATTAGAATCTTTGTTCCTCTCATTAGCTGTTCAGATGAGCTCTTTGTCCATGACAGACAGACACATGCTGGTTTCGAATTCAAGTGTTGAAGCTCGACCCTGTGATCATCTAAAATTAGCGCTGCAACTGAAGTGAAGTGTACCTTTGTAATCGATATCAGGGCATTATGGAAGGTGATGCAGTTCTTTCCACCAAAGTTCAAGCCTCGTGATAATGTTCTAACAGCAAACAGTTAATGATTTTACTGCAAAGGATTAAATTCTCACAGTAAAATAGCTATGTTCTCACGGCAAATTGTTTTTTACAACAAAAAAAGGAGAAAAAAGGTATATAAAAAAAAAAGTTCTCACAGCAAATGATCATGTTGTTCACAACAAATAATTATGATCTCTGAACAACGGAAACAATCACGCCTTCAAACCAAATAACAACGTTCTATCATTCCCCACAAATAACAACGTTCTAAACAAATAACAACGTTCTATTCCGATCTACAAATTTCTATCCCCCGCACAACATCTATTATCCCAAACAAGTTCTATTTCCCACAAATACAACGTTCTATCACCCCCAACAATAACACGTTCCTATTTCCCAACAAATAACAAACGTTCTATTTCCCACAAATAACAACGTATATTCCCCACAAATACAACGTCATCCCCACAAATAACAACGTTCTTTTCCCACAAATAACAACGTCTATCACTCCAGCACACAACAACGTTCTATTTCCCACAAATAACAACGTTCTATTTCCCACAAATAACAACGTTCTATCACTCCCAGCACATGACACTCCCACGCATGACAACCTCAACCCCGTTACAACTCCCCCCCCCCCTTTCACTCCACCTCCAGGGGTAACATCCCTGTTGGCTTTGCATTGGGAAAATATTGAACCTCGTGTGCCAAGAAGATGTCTTTCTTCCACCCCTGACGTCCCTGACATCTTCCCCCCCTGACGTCACGAGGCGCCGAGTGCCACCTCAGCCGTGAGTTGGATCTCAAACCCTACGTCTTCTCTCTCGCTCCGGGTGTGATCTAGCTTTGTGAGTGAGAACTATGAGGTGTGGAACGCAGTCTTCTTCTCATTCTTATGCCCTCGTACGTTGTCGACCAGCCCTGCGAACCCTCGCTTTTTGCCTGACGGGGAAATGTTGACTTTACAGGAATGTTCTCGGGAGGAGGGGGAGGGAGGAGGTGGAGGAGGGAGGGGGGAGGAAGTGAGGAGGGGGAAGGAGGTGGAGGAGGGAGGGAGAAAAGTGGAGGAGGGGAAGGAGGAGGTGGAGGAGGGAGGGGGGAGGAAGAAGTGGAGGAGAGGGAAGGAGGAGGTGGAGGAAGGAGGTGGAGGAGGAGGGGGGAGGAAGAAAGTGGAGGAGGGGGAAGGAGGTGGAGGAAGGAAGGGGGAGGAAGTGAGGAAGGGGAAGGAGAGGAGAGGAGGAAGAAGGAAGAGGGGAAGAGGAGGTAAGAAGTGGTTATTGTGCCTCTTTGCTGTTGTGTGTTTGTTGTGTGTGTGTGTGTGTGTGTGTGTGTGTGTGTGTGTGTGTGTGTGTGTGTGTGTGTGTGTGTGTGTGTGTGTGTGTGTGTGTGTGTGTGTGTGTGTGTGTGTGTGTGTGTGGCTGATGAGTGAGAGAGAGAGTGCATGCGTGTGTGTGCATGTTTGTGTATGTTTGCGTGTGCATATGTGAATTCCTCTTCCATCCATACGACCCCTTGCTCTGTGCCGCAGGTAAAAAAAAAAATAAAATAAAAAATAAAAAAAAAATAAAATAAAAAAAATAAAATAAAAAATAATCGCGTGTACTAATATCATCGAGTGCATTTCTGATGCTATTTTAAAGCCCATTCATTAGTGCCAGTAGCGTGCAAAGATCTAGTAACGTAAAGAGATGAACGCCACTAAGACAGAGAGAGAGTTAGAGAGAGAATAAGAGAGACAAAGAGAGAGAAAAGAGGAAAAAGAGTGAGTGTGAGTAATAGAGTTAGAGAGAGAGTTTGTGTAAGTGTGTTTTGCACAGAGAGGGAGAGGGAGGGCGAGAGTGTGTGTGTATGAGGAACAGAAAGAGAAAAATGGTAAGAGATAGAAAAATGAGGTAAAGAGAAAGAGGGAGATTCAGAGATAAAGAGAGAGATACAGATAGAAAGATAAATAGATAGAGAGAGGAAGGAAAGGAGAGAGAGAAAGAGAGAAGGAGAGATAGGAAGGTATATTGTGAATAGTTATTTTATTTTTTTTTTTTATCTGATTTTGTTTCATGTTAAATCTTCTTTTCATATAATCTCTTATTCTCATTTTATGTTTTTATTTATTTATATATCTAACTAGAAATATCCTGAGGTTACAGGAAGACAGTGTTGTAGAGATGGACTCATTTTCTATCCAAAAAACATTTAAAAATTAGGAAAAAACAGGAGCTCAGCCACAGACACTCTAACGAATGGTACCACAGGAACAAAGAATATGGGAAGAAACACAGGAACACGGCTTACAGGACACGGGGACAACCACGGGAACAAGGCTCAGAGAACACGGGAACAAACACAAAAACGGCTCTTAGAACACGAGAACAAATACAGGAACATGCCTTACAGGACATGGGGGCCAAACGCAGAAACAGACACAAGATGACCATTAGTTTTCATATAATATGGTCTTTCGGAATTAACTTTTTCCGCTTCTTTAGTCGTCCAATAGATAGATAGATAGATAGATAGGCATATATATAGATAGATAAGATAGATAGATAGAGGATATTACACACCACACAACACAGACACACACACACGCCACAACACACACACACACACACACACATACACAAACATACACAACACATACACACACAAATATATGTATACACTGTATGTGTCTGGACCCGAGGATACTGTTGTTGCTCTCAAATGCGCTCTAATTCTTACATTTAATGGTTCAAGTTTTTTTTTTTTTTTTTTTTTTTTTTTTTTTGCTTGGCCTTCCTCGAGATCTTATATCTTCATTCTTCCCTGTTGGGAAAATTTCCTAGTTTGTCCATACGACATAAATATCCAAGGAATTGCTTGTTTTTTTTGGTAATAGTTTTCATCAAATCTCTACTCCTGCTTTCTTAATACTTTT
>NW_020869317.1:619008-624008 GCF_003789085.1 Penaeus vannamei | reverse complement strand
TAAACACTCGAGCCGTGGCGTCTCGAGTAACCGGCGGAGATAACAAGCGAGAGGAGATACGTCACGGGCACAATACCGGCCCTGGTTTGTGAGACAGCTGACGGGAATTAAGAGCTCTGTCGGGTTATGATGAGATTGCGCTACCAGGGGGATAGTTACGGTGGTTTACGAGCCTTGGAGAATAGGTGATCGGGCTAGGCGGTGGAGGGGGGGGGTGGGGGGGGGGAGTGGAGGGAGGGAGGTGGGAGGGAGGGGGAGATGGTGGAGGGGGAGGGGGGAGGGGTGGGAGGTGGAGGGGAGATGGTGGGGGAGAGGGGGGAGGGATGGGATAAAAGGGGAGGAAAGGGAGGTGGAGGATGGGTTGAAAGGGAGATGGTGGGGGTTGAAGAGAAGGGAGGGGGTTGGAGGGAAGGGGGGGTGGGAGGGAGGGGAGTGGGAGGGGTGGAGGATGGGGAAGGGAGGGGAAATGGAGGATGGAGGGAGGAAAGGAGGTGGAGGATAGGTTGAAAGGATGGTGGAATGGGAGGGAGGTAGAGGGGTAGGAGGGAGGTGGAGGGAAGTGATAGAGGGGAAGTAGGGGGTTGGAGGGAAGGGAAGGGAGAATGGAGGAAGGGAGGAAGAGGTGGGTTGGAGGAGGGGTAAGGGGAGGGGAATGGAGGGAAAGGAGGGAGAAGTGAATGAGGGAAGAGTAGGGATGGAGGGATGGGATGGGAAGGGATAAAGGAAGAGGAGAGTTGGAGGGAAGGGATAGGAGGAAGGGAAGGATAGAAAGAAATGAAGAGGAATGGAGGAATAGGAGTGAAGATAGAATGAAGGGATAGTCCTGGAGGGATAGGACGAAGGGAGAGGGGATAGAAGAATGTGATAGGAGGAATAGAGGGGGATGGGGAAGAGGGAGAAGGGTAACTGTAAGAAATTAAAGGAAAAAGGGATAAGTATGAAGAATGGGGAGAGGGAGGGATGGCAGAAGGAAAGGAGGCTAAGAAGAAATGGGGTAAAAAGAGAAGGGGAGATAACGATAAACAGAGGAGGGATGAAGGAAGGGAGAAAGGATAGAGGAAGTATTAGGGAGATAGTGTGTAGCTTGAAATGGGGGGGACGGGGGGAGGGGGAGGGGGATACAGGTCAGAATGGGAGGGGAAAAAAAATTGTTTAGAAGTTATTTGTGGTTTTATAGAGTTATAAAAAATTCTGAAGCGTAAAATGTGTGTCGCGGTTACCAAAGGGAATAGGCGAAGAGGGATGAAAGAGGGAATAAAGGCAAGAATGATGAAAACGTGTATGAGAAATTTTCCAAAGAACACCAATGTTCTCGTTATTTAATTAGAAAAAAACACATAGTATACTATATGTATCCTATATAATAAGGTAATATATACTATATATATTATATATATATATATATATATATATATATATATATATATATATATTATATATATATATATATATATATATAATATATATATATATATATATATATATATATATATATATATATATATATATGTCGGCTACAACTTCCCTCCACTTCCTATTTAAGTGTTGCCAATGCGTGAACCACCAATATAGACACGTATCAGAAACACACATATATAAGTACACACACACACACACACACCACACACACACACACACACAACACACACACACACACACACACACAACACACACACACACACACACATACCACACACACACACACACACACACACACAGGTTTACGTGGCATGAGATTCAGATACGAGAGTCGAAACTGGTTCACGCGTTGGCAACACTGAGTGGCTGACGTGTACGGGTATGTGGATGTGAGTGTGTGTGCTTTGTGTCTTTATAAATACCTACATGCATGCATTCATAGATGTGTGTATGTGTGTTTATACATACATGCATATATACATAGATACATACATACATACATACATACATACATACATATATATATATATATATATATATATATATATATATATATATATATATATATATATATATATATATATGTATATATATATATATATATATATATATATATATGTGTGTGTGTGTGTGTGTGTGTGTGTGTGTGTGTGTGTGTGTGTGTGTGTGTGGTGTGTGTGTGGTGTATATATATATATATATATATATATATATATATATATATAATATATATTATATATATATATATATATATATATGTATATATATATATATATATATATATATATATATATATATATATTATATAAGATAGATAGGCAGACGTCGACATAACTATAGATATAATGTTTGTTTTTATATATGTATAAATGCATATATGTATATGTATAATGACGTGTGTGCGTGTGCCTGTGTGTGCCTGTGTGTGTGTGTGTATGTGTGTGCGTTAAAACAATGTATATTCACATGCATGCATTAAAATATTGCTGTGACATAATCTAACTCAAGCCCTTTCATAAGAGTCATGTTCTTCAGCACAAAGCTACGAACCTCTTGCCAGCGGTATGCCTGAGTAAGTAATGCTAGGACCATTTCCATCCTCTTGTACACACCAGGAGCGTCTTCAGGGAATTCCCCGTTTGCTTCTTCTCCAATTCACAATCATTCTCTCCCCCCCCCCTCGATGGCCACGCCCATTCTGGAGACGTCAGGTAACTCAGAGAGAGAGAAATATTCCCCGGCTGCCGTGAGGCCTCCTACGGAACTACCTTTTCCTTTTCTCTCCCTCCCCCCCCTTTCCCCCTTCTATCCATAGCCCCCCCTTTCCCCCACCTTCTCTCCATTGCCCCCCCCTTTTCCCCCCTTCTATCCATAGCTTCCCCCCTCCCCCCTTCTATCCATTGCCTCCCCCCTTCCCCACTTCTCTCCATTGCCTCCCCCCTTCCCCCTTCTATCCATAGCTTCACCCCCATCTCGCACCTTCTATCCCATTGCTCTCCCCCCCCTCCCCTTCTCTCCATTGCCTTCCCTCCCCCACCTTCTATCCATAGCTCCCCCCCTCCCACACCTTCTATCCATTGCTCCTCCCCCTCTCCCCACCTTCTCTCCATTGCCTCCCCATTCCCCCCTTCTCTCCATATTGCCTCCCCACCACTCCTCCACCTCTCCCATAGCTTCACCCCCATTTCACCTTCTCTCCATTCCTCCTCCCCCACCCCCACTTCTCTCCATTGCCTTCCCCCACTTCCCTACCTTCTATCCATTGCTCCCCCCCTCTTCCCATCTTCTCTCCATTGCCTCTCCCCCCCTTCCCACCTTCTCTCCATTTCCTCCCCCCCTCATCCCTCCCCCCTCCCCCCTCTACCCACACGGCTTTCGACTCCTGCAATTCATGGCGAATGTCGTTCTGCTTTTATTCTATAAGCTTATACCATGGCGCGGTGAAATGGCCAGTGAGTTGGACGAGGTTCTTAGTCGAAATGGAGTCGGTGTGTCCAGGTCGTCGAGTGGAGCTACTCCTGCCAGGGGATTTTCAACCTTCGGACCGCCTTGCATACGTCCGCTTATGCCGCTCGGGTGACGCCGACGACCCGGGAACCCGATGTCTCAATCTGACACAAATGCATCTACGAACTCTATAAGATTCTCATCTGCATTAAGACCATTGATGAACTCGCTGCAACCCGGGGGAATAAACCGGTGTCCACGCGAATTCCGTCCTTATTGCTGCTTCTTCAGGCTCGCCCTCGCTGAAGCCTTTAGCAACACTGGCTCTAGGCTTCCAATAGAGCTCGTCTTTACTGCTTCCAGTTATGGGAAATCTCAGATAAAAATGTTGGTCTAAAGTCAGGCCAAGTAGTATGAAACTTACTCTTTCTTGGGATAAAAGAAAAGTAAAAGCGAACGGAGGAGGAAAGGGAAACAAAACAGGATCAAGGACTGTGTTCTAAAGAATGTTCATTGTTCACTTAAGTAACGAAAGGGTTAAGGGAATACGACGTCTATTGCGATCGTTTCGAGAGCTTCAACCTTTTTTTTCTTTCTTTCTTTTTTTTCTATTCTTCTTTTTTTTCTTATTTTTTAGTTTGCAGAAACGACCCTCGTTGCGAATTAGTTTATGACGGTTGAGTTAAAACAGCATAAATCTTTTATAGATAATGCTGTTTGCTCTTTTTTTTCTTCTTTTTCCTCTTCTTTTTTTACGCAAAGAGGCTTTCAAGATGGAATAGCATTATCACCAAACGTCGTATATGTTTATTTTATTGTCGAAGGGAGAGAAGGAGGTGGAGGAGGATAAAGGGAGATGGAGGAGAAGAGAGAGGAGGGAGAAAGTGAAGAAAAGGAGAAAAGAAGGGGGAGAAGAAGGGGGGAACAAATGAAGGTGATAAAAATGGAGGAAGAGAAGGTGAGACAGAAGAATAAAAAGATAATGAAAATAAATGGTGAGAACGAAGGTGATCTGAAAGTAAAAAAAAAAAAAAAAAAAAAAAAAAAAAAAAAAAAAAAGCAATAGACGAAACATACATAAAACAAGAAGATAATAATAATAAAAAAATGAGGAAAAAACGGAAAGGAACAAAGGAAAAGCGTAACTTTACGACCTTCTTCCGGACTCTTCAAAGATGTCTCCCAAATGTGCGTCTTGGAATTGTGATTGAAATCTAAAACTGTTATGAGGGAAATGTTATGAGGTTCCACACTCCAGCTGGGACCCAACATTCCTTCCCAGAAACGTAGCAAATATATATATATATATATATTATTTATATATAAAAAAAAAAAGGAAACTCTTAACATTTTCCAAAATTTGCGACTATCCTCACTGAAGAGCAAATTCAAATTTATGATAACATTGTTGATAAGGCTGCCTCGCTGGGAAATGACGGCGCACATATGTTGACTCTTAACTTCATGTGATGGCTTTTGGCTTCATATGTTGGCTTTTGGCTTCATATGTTGGATTTTGGCTTCATATGTTGACTCTGGCCTTCATATGTTGGCTTTTGGCTTCATATGTTGACTCTTGCCTTCATATGTTGGCTTTTGGCTTCATATTTGACTCATGGCCTTCATGTGATGGC
>NW_020869317.1:604008-606508 GCF_003789085.1 Penaeus vannamei | reverse complement strand
TCGATTTTTTTTCTTGATTTTATTTTTTTGAGTGAGTGTTTTTATATGGTGTGCATACTTAATTTGGATCGCGTGCGCGCTGTGGTAGGAGGGGGAAGGGAGGGAAAGGTAGGGGAAAGGGTGGTAGAGATGGAGGTGGGATAACTGGGAAGGAGAAGGAATAGAAAGGAAAGAGAGGGAATAGAGGGGAAGGAGAGGGAAGTGAAGAGAAGGAGGGGAAAGGGGAGAGGAAGGGAGGGTAGGGAAGGGAAAGGGAAATGAAGGAGAAGTGGAGAGAGAAAGAAAGGGGGAGGGAGAAAAAATAAGAGAAAAAAACAAAGAACAAGAGAAGTGAAAGGCAAAAAGGGGAATGATAAAAAGGAGACAGCGTCAGTTCGCAGTGAAAGTATTTGTTCGATTCATTGGAATTTATTATTAGGAAATAAAGAACGACGGAAAATTACGATCCCCACAAATTCTGAAAGACGGTTTCGTGTAAGTGAAATCGGGCGGGAACATTGCGTAGAGTTCTCCGGCGAGCGCGCATCTCTCGGCACAGTTTTCCCCTTCTCATAAGGCTCTTTTAAAGCTGACCGGGGAATCTGCCACATGTATTTTTCCCACCCATCAGGTTTCGGACGCTAGCCAAGATCAACACTTGTTCCACGTGTAAGCTATTTGCCCGTTTTGCCGCGTGTTCAATCACTGTTATCACTTCCCTTGTCTCTTTTTATTGTAAATAGAAATCAGGATTGGGTTTAGCTTTTAGGACAGATTGGAAAAAAAAAGATGAGGTATTGCCAGTCATGTAACCAAGCGGGGAATATATCAATGTATGATATTGTCAACCGATATTTTGTTTTTGTGAATTGATGTGTGTATCTTCTGCGCTCATCGATATAGAATATGTTCATTGCTGTTATAAAGATGAGGTTGTTTTCCATCAATTTTCTGTATTGCACAATGTTGAAGTTGTTTGCTATTCATCTTTATCTAGATTTTTTTTTGTAAACTATATATTATATGCAGTTAATCTTATTAAGCACTATTGCATTTGGATTTAATTTATGCTTATCCTTAATTTCTGTATAAAGGTATTTTTCATCAATATCTATATATACTTCCTATCCATTTCCTCTCCTTACCTTCTCTTCCATTTCTCTCCCACTTATTCCCTTCCTCCTCTGTCACCTGTTCTCCCACTATCCCCTCATCTGTATCTCTTTATGTGAACCACATATTATTTCTCTAAACCTCTATTCAGTTTGTTTGTTCCCACGCGTGCTTATGCAATGTTGGGGAAAATTTCGTCTGGAAATTTGTTGGAGAGATGCATAGTAAGGTATTTAAGCAATGATTACTCACTGCCATCAACATCCTCAACGAATATCGATCTGCAACTGATAGATGGAAAAGGCTACACTCTCGTAATTACTATTAAATTGATTATTTTGGCTGCTGATGATAATGATGATGTCGCATTTGTTCTAATTGACTGACCGTCCAATTTTTCTCCCTCAGGTACTGTGATGGATCGCTTGTTGTTCTCCCCAGCAGACGGGCACAAAACAACCTCTGTATGTGTGTAAGTATGCGTGTGTGTGTGCGTCGGTGCGTTTTCGGAGGGTCCAGTTTTTGTTATTTGTCTTATAGTATGTGTGATAAGATTGTGTTATCTTTTTGGTTGACAAGGAAATGTGATATTTTTTTTATAAGAATGGAAAAAATTAGGCCTATTTGAAAAGGTTAGAGACGAGGCTGAAGAGATCCCATTTATTTAGTCTATCATGTTGAATTCAATACATATACATGTTTATGGATATTTATGTATTTTTTCATATTCTATTTGAGGAAATACATATTATCACATATTAGTACGTTGTTTGTATCGAAAAAAGTAATGTAATTTACAGTCCTTGCCGTCGCACGGAATTGTTCAGCCAACAGCGAATACATAATTATATTTCAGCCTTTTCTGCGAAGACGCTATTAGCTATTAAGGAAGCCAGGCGCGTCTTTTCCGTAACGCAGCGTCCGGGTGAAGAGCACAGGCGGCGACCATCACAACGCCAGGCTATTAGTGAGATTAAATTATCCGATACAAGGGTCGAGCTCAGACAGTATAAAACATGGCTGTATGTCCGGGTAGATGGGGGAGCTGGGGAGGAGGGAGGATAGGTCGTGGGGGGGTGGGGAGGGGAGAGGGGGTGATCTGGATGAGGAAATAGGGGGGGAGGATAGGAGGGATGGGGGAGGGTAAGGAAGGGTGATATGGGTTAGGGAGAGGAGGGGAAGGAGAGGGAAGATGAGGGAGGGGGTAGAGAGAGATGAAGGGAGGTAATAAGGGTGAGGAAAAGGAGAAGAGGGGGGCTGAGGAAGAAGAAAGTAGGTTAATATGAATGGGGAAGATGGGGAAAAGGAGAGAGGGATGGAATGGGATAGGGAGAGAAGAGGACTTGATATGAATGAAGAAAAAGGATGAGATAGGAGAATAGAGGAGAGACGGGGTAGTGTAGGGTGA
>NW_020869317.1:581508-591508 GCF_003789085.1 Penaeus vannamei | reverse complement strand
GTGGGGGGGTTTGTAGGGATGTATCTACGTGTGTTTGAGGCATTGTATGTCAGTGTGTGTCGGCATTTATATGTCTTGTGTGTATGAGTTTTTTTTAGGCGTGTGTTTGGCTGTGGGTATAGGTGTAGGGTGTATGTGTATGTTGGATAGGGATGTAAGTCTGAATTTGCGTGTGTTTTTTTAGGTGTAAAATACTACCGAAGTAGGCCTATGGAGAAAATCCTTTTAGCATCATTTGCGTGATCTCTTGCTCTTCCTTTGATTGTTTTATTTACAACTTGTGCGCATTTTTAGATGAACGGGGTGAGTATATTTATG
Source organism: Penaeus vannamei (assembly GCF_003789085.1). Taxonomy (NCBI): domain Eukaryota; kingdom Metazoa; phylum Arthropoda; class Malacostraca; order Decapoda; family Penaeidae; genus Penaeus; species Penaeus vannamei. Next base: position 591,190 of record NW_020869317.1, on the reverse strand, counting down.
GATGTAAGATCGTGTGTGAGGCGGTGTGTGTGTGTGTGTGTGTGTGTGATGGTGTGTGTGTGTGTGTGTGTGGTGTGTGTGTGTGTGTGTGTGTGGTTGTGTGTGTGTGTGTGTGGTGTGTGAGTGTGTTGTGTGTCGTTGTGTGTTTTGCAAATGTCAAAAAGGAATAACAAGGGAAGACGAAAACTAGTTTTGTTTTCACTTCACTTATTAGAAGTATACAATGCATTAGAGAAAATACCTGGGACACTGTATCATTTGGAAAAAATGGTAAAAGAAAAGGAAAAGTGAGAGAAGAGAGAGAGAAGAGAGAAGAGAGAGAAGAGAGAGAGAGAGAGAGAGAGAGAGAGAGAGAGAAGAGAGGAGAGGAGAGAGAAGAGAGAGAGAGAGACGCAGAAACTTTTGACGCAGATAATGGTGAAGCGAAGAGGAAAGGCAAAGATAATGAAGAGTGACAGAAAAAAAATAAATCAGAAAGCGTAGGACAAATGTAAATGACCTGAAACAATTATTTTTTCGCCATTAAGGCCACCAACTCGAAAAAAAGAAAAGAAAAAACGACCATAATATAATTAATTTTAGAAAGATTGATCGCACGGACCTAAAAAATGAGATGAGAACGAAGAGGAAGCAAAAGATTAATGGAAGTCGTCGGGGCTTTAAAAGGACAGATGAAAAATGGCTGGACTAAAAATATCCCCCCACACCCTCCCTCCCGTGAGAAGCCAAAGGTCGAATTTCGAAGTACTAACACCGTAGGACTAGCCAGCTTNAGATTATATTTATTTTTCATTTTGTATTCGCTACAATACTTATTATACATATTTAATGATATTGTAACGGTGATAGGGTAACGAATTAGACAAAGTAAGATGATAAAAGCACTCATACAACAACACCAATAACATCAAAACAAAAGTTATTGAGCTTCACATCAAAAACTATTTTATCTTCCGCAGCAGCCGTCGTAGATAGCCTTTTGGTGAGCCATGGAGCTACTTTTAAATGCTTTCCAGACAATTCCAGATCTAATTCTAGAGACTCGAGTATTAAGCTTGAGGCTACTGCAAGACAGCGCCAGGCAAGAGATTTCGCAGATGAAGATAATAAACCCACGTTCAATCTGAGAGACTCCGGCGCTCTTTGACTCTCCGCCGTCGGCAGATTCCGAAGGAAATTGCCGATGGCCGGATTAAAGTTTTGTTTCCTTTCTTTTGTTCTTCTTAATATGAATTTATTCTTTAAGAAATTTGTTTTTTTGTTCAAAGTTTTTCAACTCTTTTTTTTTCTCTCTCGTGATGTGCTTCCATAACACAATTGCTTGCTCATTTCAGGCCACGCAACGCATGCAATATGCCTAAAGTGTGTTATGTTCATTAAGTCGCCGCCGCCTGGTAACCGGCTGCATCTGAAAGCAATATGATACTTTCGGTAAATAAGTAAATTTTAAATAATTTACTTGCGTTTCCGTTCAGCTCTTTCCTCTTCTTTTTTTTTTCAAACGTGCTTAGACAGCAAGAAATCTATCTGTCAGCCAGTCTACCTACCAGTCTCTATCTTTCTATTCTCAATCTATATATTTGTACCTATATATTTACATATGTAACAATATTAGCTTTACAGACACACAAACATACACATATGTGTGTGCAAATAAATATATGTATATATATATATATATATATATATATTATATAATATATATATATATATATATATATAATATATATATATATATATATATATATATTCACCTTCATCAACATTGATCATTGACTATCAATAATTCAATTTTTAGAACAGCGTAATCGACAGCTGACTGATACAAAGAAATGTACTTTATAATGCAAAGAATGATAATGTGCAAGCAAGGAATATCTGTAAGTATATATGCCTCCACACTTTCCATATTCCTTTTATTTACGTCAGTCATTGGATTTTTTTTTTCTTTTTATAGTATATCTTGGGCTATCATTTTTATTGGCGATTCGAAGACTTTATGCCACTTATCGCAGCCATAAAGGAATCAGATATTGTGAACACGGAACATTAGGTTCAAGGTTTTATTATTTTGCGAATGAATAATAAAATATCCGAGCACTTGTTAAACTTACTGAATAATAACTGCCAATGTTGTAACTATAGTCATGGAATTCGGAAATGGCGGCAGGAAGTTGGTAAGATGTTCGCAAAACCATTTTGGGTTTTAAATGTGTTCTGGGTTAGAAAACATAGCAATGTAGTTTCAGTTTTTTTCTCAAAAGAAAGCAAGAATGAAAGAAAAAAGAAAAGAAACAAAGAATAAATAAGAAAAAAATAGGAAGTAGGAGAAAAACAAAAGAAAAAGAGATGAAGAGAGAAAAAAGAAAGAAAAGACAGAAACCAGAAATAGCAAGCCACATCCCACACACTCTGTTTCTTTGTCTCTTAACCATTGGCAAGATTTCACGCAAATGAAAAACGATTTTTATTCCCGCCGGAATGTTGAGTTCAAACCAGGAGACAAGGATTCTTCTGGCACCGGCTGCAGATCCCGAAGGACAATGCCGATGGCTGGATAATGAGTTTATTCTTCTGAACCACCGCATTTGCCCTGTTTTACTTTCCTCTCTTCCTTCGTCCACTTTTTTTCCTTTTTTAGATTCTGTTGAAAAGCACATTTGCCTCCCAAACATCCCAGAGCTTGCATTCAGGCGCTGACAACAGGGAGTAAATGCTTATTCACTCAGCCGCCTCCGCTCATTAAAAAGACAGACGCATTTGGAAGCGGGTTCGTGGCTCCGGTGAAGCGTCGGGGAAGGTCCCGGGAAGCCGAGCGATTCGCTCTCTCGGGGAAGTGGAGCGAGCCGTATGCCAATATCCACTGTAAATAGATGGATTAATCACACACATACGAACATATATATATATATATATATTATATTATATAAATTTATATATATATATATATATATATATATATATTATAATATATATATATATATATATATATATATATATATTATATATATATATATATATATATATATATATATATATATATATATATATATATATATATATATATGTATATATATATATAGTATAATACATATATATATATATATATGCATATATTATACAACCCACACCCAACATATATATAAACATAATACACATGCACACACCACACACACACACACACACCACACACACACAACACACACACAACACACACACACACACACACACACACACACACACACACACACACACGCACGCACGACGAACACACACACACACTCACGCACACACACACACACACGTGTGTGTGTGTGTGTGTGATGGGTAGGCGTATATGCCATTATATGAAGTGCAGTTAAAGAGAGCGAATGAGACCCATTCCAAGAAAAGAAGAAAAAGAAAAAGATAAATAGACAGATAGCCAGTCAGTCAGATTCATATAAATAATGGAGACAGAGATGGAAATAGATAGGTAGATAGATACATATACTGATACAGACGTGCGAACAGACGGAGGCTCCAGCACCGCCAGTCATCAGTCGAACTCATTATCGAAATTAATGAAATATTGGAATATATTGGTGTAGGATAATTATGATAATCATAGCAATGCTAATGGTAATATCAACGATGGTGATAACAACAATAACGACAATATGTTTAACAGTAATAATTACAGCAACAATACGAAAAGCTATTAACTATTAATAGTGATTAATTAAAGCTATTAATAGTGATTAGTGTAGATCGATAAAGATACGATAGTGATGAAGGATAGATTAATGCTGATGCGTCTGAACATTCAACAGCAGCAGTAGTAAATAAAAATAATTATTTCGATAACTATAAACAATTTCCTGATAATGTATATATTTTTTCACCAACTTCAACATGCATTGCTGTTGCTCATTTGCTTTCCCGTCCTTGGGGGTTATCCCTCTCCTTCTCTCTTCTCTCCTCCTCTCTATCTCTCCTCGCAGCCTCCTTCCCGTGGCTCCCGAGGGTAATCTCGCAATTGCCATGTGTCGCGGAGGTGGAAATGGATGTATTGGGGAGGAGGCGGAAGGCGAGGGCGGGGAGAGTGGATATCTGTCTGCCAGTCATTGAGTCAGTCAGTCAGTCATTCGGTCAGTCAGCCGGTCGGTCTGTCAGTCAGTCGGTCGGTCGGTCAGTCAGTCTGTCAGTCAGTCAGTCGGTCTGTCAGTCAGTCAGTCAGTCGGTCGTTCGATCGGTTAGTAAGCGACGATGCTCTTCTCAGTAGTCAGTAAGTCAACCAGTCAGTCAAGCAGTCTGCACGAAAGCTCTGAGGATGTTTCTTTCCCTTTTTGTGTGGAATGTAAATAGATAGTCTGTTAGCGTGGAGAACAGCGGTGCAGGAGAGCGTCTGTCTGTTCATATACATGGAATATAGAAGTCTGTCCAAGGAGCTTGACTCTGTCTTTATGGAAGTGTCTGTTCGTATGTTTCTTTGAGGAAAGTGAGTGTCTGTGTGAAGGAGCGTGAATAAGTGTTTGTGTCATTATGTGGACGAGTTGTTAGTATAGAATATCTGTCTGTAAAGAATGTCCGTCTATGTATGGAGTGTCTCTATCTATGGAATCTCTTTCCATTTCCCTTACTTTACGTTCTCTGTGCAGTTTCAATCGTGTTTGGCATTACTGTTATCGTGGCCATCACCATTACCATTAATGCGCAGGGAAGGAGCAGGTAAAACGAGCAAACCAATCACACGGACATACCCCAAGTAAAGAAAATCGACAATATATATATTTTTTCACGCGCTTCCACGAAAATGCATCGACCCCCCCCCCCCCCCCCACGGAGAGAAAAATGCATTCTTCCCAAACTTGTGTCACGGTTAACGGCCGGAGGAATCACGGCCTCCGCTCGAAGCCCGCAATAACCCGCCCACGAGATTGCTTTCGCCGGTAAAAGGAAACTACAAGTTCTAATTGTTTTTTGAAACAAAGCTTGATACTATTTACGGTCTTGATCAACTTAGGAAAAGCAAATTGGGGAAAAAAGGCTCAGGGAAGCGGAGCCATTTATAAAACTTAGCGACTAAGCGCTCGAAAGGCCACAATATTGCAGGCTCGGAGGCAGACCGCTCTGCAATACGGCATGGCTTATTGCTTGCCCTGGCTTAAGGCCTAAAAGTTAAGTCCGCGGGAGATTAGTCTTATGAGAAGAGTAGATAGAGCCAGCGGCCCCGTTGGCTGCCCGCTTAATTGAGTGGCCGGCTTATTAGGTAGATATTAGCGGAGGGAGTATGAAGTTACCGTTAAGTTGTTAGATATGTCGTTATGTAATTAAGAGGATAGTTAACCAGTTTGTTAATTACGGAGATTCTTAGTTATGCTCTTTGGTTACTTAGCTAGATGGTTATTAACTAGCTGATTATTTTAGTAGTAAATTAACCAAGTATGAAGTAAAGTCCTGGTTACTTTGGTAATCTTGCAGCTACTTACAAATGATGGATATCAGTAATTACTAACTTCGACAGTTATTTTGGCAGTACCGACTGGTAAGAAATTGTTACCAATGAGTAGCTATATAAACCTGATTGGATATTGAATATATCGGCTAGTAATTTAACAAATACACAACTTAGGGGAAAGGGTGGTGGTAATGGGAATGCAATAATAATAGATTATTTTCATATATATCATAGCGTTACAGAATCTATATTTACAGTGGTTTGCAGGTGAATATTAGAACTGACTACAAATTCATGTGTATATGATAGTAATGTTAAACAACAAACTGGAAATTATTAGGATGGTTATTCTGGAAACAAATTTACTGTAGATTAGAATGTCCAAATGAAAGTTATTTTGTCTGTTTTCGGTGAAGGTGACAACATCGGTATCACTAAAGAAAACCGATGATCGCTTTCGAAAATCGGGTGAAAAAGGAAGTTTAATCACACGCAAGCAAGATTTATGAACGTAAATTTTTCCTTGATGGAACTAAAGTGTGATGGTAAAATGAATTCTTGTTTTATTGAAGTATTCTGATTTATAAAGTCTAGAAATATGAAACGAAATGTTACGATATTACGCAGAAATTGAGAAGTGATTTTAAGATTATAAGAGAGAATTAATTAAACACACAAACAGATATACGCGCGCGCATGCACATGCACATACACACGCGCACACACACACACACATACATATATATATATATATATATATATATATATATATATATATATATATATATATATATATATATATGTATATATATGTATATATACTATATTCTGTATGTCTGTATGTAAACATATATATTTACATCTACGCATGACGTATCTATCTATCTATCTATCTATCTATATATATGTATATATAAAAGCTCCAGGACTGATGTCACGAAAGATTTATTTCAAACCCAAACTTCACATTAAGGCAATACTTTTAAAACCTTCCGCCCATGCGGGCGATCGCCTGGCAATGCTGCGCCAGGCGTGTGTGTGTCTTAATTAATATGCTGATCGTGTTGCATGTTATCCAATCACCACTCCTAAGGTCCAATTCCCCGCGTCTCTTTATCATTTCTTAATCTCATGACTTTATCTACACATTTATTCATATAACTATGTAGGATGTTTCACTACCTATATTGCTTCTTACATCTCTTGATGACATTGCTAACTAGCAGAAATACCGGCTTCACCCACTGCTATCAGTCTTGCTTTACATCTTTTTCACATCTACATCTGCATCTTTAAAGGCCGTGTCACTCAGGTTATGAAAAAGTACCATGTGCAAAATATCAGCTTACTCTGTATTCCTTGACATCTGCATCGACGTAACCCAAATCTACATAGCCTTGATAATCCCTCAAATGGCTCTGACTTCATCCACCCCACCATTACAATTTTTCTTAATTTGTTTGCTTGGAGAGATACCCCAATTTTGACCTGTCGAGAGTACATCTCGGGCGCCATAGGCTGTCCTTGCCAATTTTGGTCTGGGTCGGTTCAGTGGTCTGGATATACTGTGAGAACGCACACACGGACAGGTATTTTCTTTGTATTATATACTGTGAATTGATTTTTACAGCTAACGCTTTCAAGTTCATCGAATAAAAATATATATACTGAACAGTGTGTGTGTGTGTGTGTGTGTGTGTGTGTGTGTGTGTGTGTGTGTGTTTGTGGTGTGTGATAATTTTATCTATTTTATTTTATTTATTTATCGTTTATTTATTAGTTTTGTTAGATGATTGTCATTTTCTTTGGAAGCTTCCTACACTGCGTGTCCATGATGATGGTCGTGCACAGAGGAACAGCCAGAAGGGGCCGTGTCCTTCCAAAAAAGCAAACAAGTAAGAAACAAGAAGCTCTGAAGCTGGCTTCAGAAAGAAACCATCTTAGAGAATTGGACAGGGAACTGCGCCAGAAAAGGCTTAAATTGCTAGAACATGAAAAGTAGCTCAAGATATCTTATAATGCAAGTAAGCAAAAGTTTATAGAACTTAAGAGGCTTGCACTTGAAAAACATCAAAAAGAGATGTCATCTCTTTAACTTCCTGTAATGTCTCTCTTTCAGTTATTTATTCCTGTACCCTATCCTTACACCTTCCCCTACTACTAAATTCGATGTACAAGGATATACATTATTATACAATAACCACACAATGTATGCGATATTAAACATTAGGTTTATTTAAAAAATAAAATAACAAAAAATAACCTACTATGACAGTTGGCTTACAAAAAATAAAAAAAATAGGAAAAAACAATGGTTTGTATTGACATATTACATTTGTTTTAATATAATTTTTGAATAATCAACTAGAATGATGCTACACATGGTAATTTAGTTGGAGATGACATGTCAGGGGAAAAGCACTAGTGAAATTGTTATTTATTCCTGTACCCTATCCTTCTAAACTCTACACAGCCTTCTGCTATTACTAAACTTGATGTACAATAATATACAACAATATCATTACCATACAATGTATGTGATATTAAACATTAGGTTTCTTTTAAAAATATATATTAACTGTCCATGACAGTTCGCTAACAAAAAAATAACAAGCTAGAAAAAAACAATGGTTTTCATTGACATTACATTTGTTTCTATATAATCTTTGAATAATCTTAAAATAATATGATGCGACAGATGATAATTTTGTTGGAGATGACATGTCAGGCGTAAAGCACTAGGGAGATTGTTTGGAATAATGAGAGAAGGAATACTGAAATGTTTCAGAACATGCCCAGGGGAGGGATACAGGGTGTGTTGGGGGAAGGATATTGAGAATGGATTAGTTGTCAGGTAAGAGGAAAATGAAACCCCTAACTTGAGATACCAAATGCATTCAGAGCACATTGTTGATTATATTTGCCCTCTTTCTCTGCCCAGCATTCTTATTTTGTGCATTTTTATCACATTCATTCATCATCACCACCATCTTTATCATCATCATGATTTTCCAAACCATTACTATATTTAAGTTCGATGTTGTCAAAAACAGGTGCACTACAAATTGTGGCCATGGTTGTGTTCAAACTAGTCTGCATAGGTATAGTAAGACAACGGAATCTTCGTTAGAGGACTTCAAATGCTCGTTCAATGGGATTGCGGGTTTTTGAATGAGCCAAATTATACCTTATTTCATAAAGCAATCTGGGATTGAGAACTAGAGTCACTAAAATGTGCAAAGTGGAAATGCAGAGTACCCAAGCAGATGGCCATCATAAGCATTTGAGCATACAAGGCACTCTTTCTGAATATTCTGCTGTCATGCACTGACCCTGGCCACAGACAAACTACATTATAAAAGAATAACCCTTTCTGCATCGATACTGCTCAAGTTGAGGACCACCTGGACCCCAATAACACTTGGGAAGCCAGACATTAAAAAAAAAAAAAAAAATCCTTAACAGCCTGCAGCTGATGCCTTTCAGGAAACTACATGTTGCTGAAATAAACTGCAAATCACCAGTTGCCATCAGTCATAAAATGAGTTGAAGGTGAGGTGGCACAGGGCATCGTATGGGGAAAAAATGTCTGGGTTAAATTTCATGAATAAGATATATTGCCTATCATGCTAATACTTTGTAATACAAAGGGTAGGTGTTTATATTTTATTAATGCGATATGTAATGTATACTTACATAAAAAAAAATAAAGATTTTACTTTCAAAGGAATGATTTTGACATTTCACGTGTATTCAGTATATACTGTATATATTTAGGGACTCGAAAAATAATTAGATTAAAATTGTACGAAAATGTACGTCATTAACCGTTAAATTATGACATCCTTTTAAATCCACAAGTAAAACAAGGATAAGGCTTATATTGATAGCCTTAGGCATTATGTTCTACACGTATTTCACCAAAGTAAAGAATGGAGAACAGTTGCAGATGGCAATACACAACTTATGCACTAAGGGGGAAAATATCCCTTAATAAACTTTCAATATTGTCTTATTGACATGTATGGTTTGTCTCAATTATTAACCTTGACGTTATATAATCATATGAAGTAAATATATATTGTTGGCACTTTGCAGATTTTTTTTTTGTTTACCTTACCTATGTTATATTGTATTACCTTACCGTACCTAAAATAATCTGAGCTTAATTATTAATTTCGGGAGAAGACGATAATGTTATCTCCGTAAAAGCCCCTCACCTTATACTATAACAAAGGAGTT
>NW_020869317.1:564008-569008 GCF_003789085.1 Penaeus vannamei | reverse complement strand
GGGGAAGGGTAGGGAGAAATGGGAAAGAGAAGGAAGAGAGGCATGGGAGGAGGGAAAGGAGAAAGGTGGAATGGGAGGAGGGGAAAGGAGAAAGGGGGATGCATTGGGGGGAGAGGGGGGAGGGGAGACATGGAAGGGAGAATGGGTGTTTAGGATTGATGGAAGGAAGGGAGATTTTTGGGGGAAGGAGAGAGAGGATAGAGAGAGAGAGAAAGAGAAAGAAAAGAGGGATAGCGAGAGAGAGAGGGATAGAGAGAGAGAGAGAGAGAGAGAGAGAGAGAGAGAGAGAGAGAGAGAGAGAGAGAGAGAGAGAGAGAGAGAGAGAGAGAGAGAGATTAGCTAGCCTGAGTAACAAAGAGAATGGCTGACGAATTTGATTGAAAACTGAGATTAAATTATTTGGCATGATGATAGATTTCATTCAAGAAAACACAGACACAGACACACACACACACACCCCACACACACACACACACCACATACACAAGCACACACAACACACACACACAACACACCACACTACACACAGCACACATACACACATACACACATCACACTACACACACACATCACAAGCTCACACACACAAACACGCACACAACCAACACATACAGACGCACACACACATACACACCACACACCACAAACACACACACACTGCACACAACCCCCACCACACACACACGCACACGCACACATACATGTACAAATCTCCTCATTTCCCCGCAACGGCATTCCGAAATTGGCCGCCGAGGAATAACTTCGGAAACAAGACATCTTTGATCTCGCCATTTCCCTCCGACAGAGAAAGCGCCGTAAAACATCGGGAAAAATGAGTAATTGACGAATCAAATAATAACGATTGTCATTAAAGAATTATAGGAAGAGCCATAAACAAAAAATGTGGATGGAGGGGAGAGAGAGAGAGAGAGAGAGAGAGAGAGAGGGAGGGAATAAAATAAGGGAGGAGGAGGAAGGGTAATTGGTGACGGGGGAGAGAGGGGATTTATCAGCTTTCTTGCGAAATTAGGGAGTATGAATAATAGGCGATATATGGGAGAGGGAGAGGGGAGGGAGGGAGAGAAGGGAGAGGGAGAAAGAGAAAGGGGGGCGGGGAGAGGGAAGGAGAAGAGAGAGAGAGAGAGAGAGAGAGAGAGAGAGAGACGAGAGAGAGAGAGAGAGAGAGAGAGAGAGAGAGAGAGAGAGAGAGAGGAGAGAGAGGAGAGAGAGAGAGAGAGAGAGAGAGTGAGTGAGAGAGAGAGAGAGAGAGAATAGAAGAGAGAGAGAGAGAGAAATATGTAGACAGATATATAGAAAAGATTAAAAAATGATAGATCGACAGACAGAGGGAGAGTCAGAAACAGATAAGAAGATAAACAGATAAATAGATACAGAGCGATAAACATACAAACACAAAGAGCGAGAACGAAAGAAAGAAAGAAAGAAAGAAAAAAATAGTAATAGCTTTCAGACCCTCTTCTATTAGTGGCACCGTCCTGTAAGCCAAAGCTGATTCCCAGGATTAAGTTTTAACAATTTATTGAATGCCGGCCTTTCTAAACGCAAATAGCCAATTGCAATTGCATTATTAAAGATAAAGAAAAGAGTTACAGCAATCAGATTCTTTTTATTTAGCTTTGCATATTTTTGAGCAGCCAATTAAGATAATGAAAGATATTACGAGCCATGGAATTACTTTTAAAGACAGTTATTGATCACACAATAAATTTATTTTCTAAGAATAATTTTTTTTATAAAAAAAATTGTGTTATAAAAAAATCTTAAATATCTTAAAGCTTCAATATCCTTTCAATGGCTTTCCTTCTGGATTTTTTTCTTCATAGATGGCGTCTAAACATGTAATTCTAAAATTAAAATTGACGACTCAAAAGTAGTAAAAAAAAGAAAAAAAAAAAAAAAAAAAAAAAAAATCTACATACATTATATCATTTGGAATCGCGTGTATTTTCAACTGACTGTAAGTAGATATTCAAAGATAAACAAAGTTTAACTGATGTGATGGATAGAGTATCTTTTTTTTATCATATAATCAATATTATCATTATTATGATTATTAGTATTAATGCTATCATTATGATTATGATCCTCACCATTGAAATTACCATTGCTATTACCATTATCATTATCATTATTATTTTCATTATCCATATTATTATGATTGATGTCCATTATCATTATCATTATTATTGTTTTATCATTATAATTATCCTTATACTATCATCTTTATTATTATTGTTGTTGTTTTATGATTGCTATCTTTATTACTATTATCTTTTGTTGTAGTTATCATTATTATCATCATTATTTGTTATCATTGTTATCAGGATTACCACTACTGTTGTCATCATTTATTATCATTATCATTATGATGATAATTCCATTAACTGTAGCAGCAGCAACACTAACCATTTTATTAGTAGTAGAAGTGGTAGTAAATTGTAATATCAATATCATGGTTATCACTGATATTGTTGTGTTCGTCATCAGCACCATATGCATTATAATCATTATTGCTAATATCAGTGGGTAGTAGTTGTAGCATCAAAAGTAGCAGTGGCATTATCATAATTATGATCTTTAGTATATTATCCCTGTTATGATCATAATCAAGTTGATTACTATCAATTGCTCATATTATAATGAAAAATCTTTTACAACCACGGCGTGTCCTTTGTTCTGAAAGGGTTGAAAAATTATGTTACACAAATATCATAACTAAACAGAAATTCATGTTCTTCTTCAGTTACAGTTTTTCTTATACGTCTGGATTCCTTCCCCATTAATGTTATTTCTACCCTCTTCTGTCTGGCTCTTCCTCCCTCCATCCTCCTTTTCTCCCGAGATCTTGTTTGTCTTTGCTTATCCTCCTTAGCCGCCCACTCTCCCTCCCACGCCCGCTTGGAGCCCATCATCCGCCTGGCCCACGCGACTCTCATCCTCCCGGAGGCACGTGCAAAGCCCCGCCATTTTTCTCTCGGGTTCCCATGGACATCCCCCTCTCCTATCGCCGTCCCTCCTTCCTCGTTCCTCATCTTATCCGGTCTAGATCAACCTCGCGCATCCACCTCGGCTTCACATCCGCGCCACATCCATCCGACTTCGCCGAGACTTCTTGATTAGCGAAGTTTCTGATCCGCCGCGTCGTCATGGAGGCGCTACTGGCCTTTCGGCGGATCGCCCTTCGTCCTCGGGCGGCCGAAACTCCGCGAACAATTTCAAGTGTTTGCAGCGAGCTTTTGTCCTGCGGTTCTTCCCGTCGCTGATTGCCGTCGGAGGGCGTGTTGGGCCCGACGCTCGCGCTCTGGCTCGGCTTTGTCCTTCAGCGGGAAGTCGGATTCATAAGTGGTCTTGGCCATTACGCCGCATTCTTCACTCTTCTTTTAGCTCATATATATATATATATATATATATATATATATATATATATATATATATATATATATATATATATATATATATATATAATATATATATATATATATATATATATATATATATATATATAATATATATATATATATATATATATATATTATATATATATATATATATTATATATGTGTGGTGTGTATATATATATATAATATATATATTATATATATATATTATATAATAGATATATATATTATATATATATATATTATATATGTATATATATAAATATATATATATATATATATATATATTATATATATATATTATTATATTTATATATCTCGTTCTCGATAATAGAAATATAATAATAATAATAATAATAATAATAATAATAATAAAATAATAATAATAATAATAATTATAGCACAATAACAGTAATAAATATGATAATGATATTAATATGGTGAGAGTAATAATGTTAATGATAAAGGTGATAACAACAATAGTAATAATAATAATAATATAATAGCAACAATGATTGAAGGAATAATCAGAACATAATGATAATGATGATGATAATATAAATGATAACAGTAATAATGGAAATAAAATCAACAAAATGATAATCACAATGAATGATGATGATAATAAAAATAATGATAAGAATAATAATGATAATAATAATGATAATGATAATAATAAGTAATAATGATAAGAACAATAATGAGAAGAAGAGAACAATAATAATAATTAATAACAATTATAATGAGTGATAATAATAATTCATTATCAATATTATTATCATCATCATTATCACTGTTATAATGATGGTAATAAATATGATTACTATCATTATTAGAATTACACATCATTTCCACCAAAAAACAATAACAAGAATAATTACGGTAATAGTGACAACAATACTATTAGCAATGATGATAATGACAGTAATATCTCTAAAAAACAAACAACAAACAAACACCACGACCACCCAGCCATGAATAAAACAAAGGCAGAAGCAAGAAAGAATGCAATATTTTGGGCGGAATGATCATCACGAAGAGGAATTTCCGGAACGCGGAGCCAGCGCTCGAGACGTCCATCTTGCGACTCGACGGGACTCGTGACTCGGAGGGAATGCTATCATCTCTGCTCTCTCTGCTCTCTTTCTTTCTGCTCTCTGTCTATTATCTTTCTTTCTCTTTCTCTATCTTATCTATCTTTTCTCTGCTCTTCTCTCTCTGCTTCTCTTCTCTCCTCTCCTCGTCTTTTCTTTCTCGGCTCGTGTCTCTCTTTCTCTCTCTCATCATTTTGTCCGTCTCATCTCTTCTCTTTTTTCTCTTCTCTATTTCTCTCTCTCATCTCTCCTCTCTCGGTCGTCTCTCTTCCTCTCTTCCTCCTCTCTCTCTCTCTCTCTTTCTCTCTCTTTCTCTCTCTTCTTTTCCTCTCTCTCTCTTTTTTTTCTCTTCTCTTTCTCTCTCTTTCTCTCTCTCTCTTATCTCTCTCTCTCTTCTCTCTTTCTCCTCTCTCTCTCCTCTCTCTCTTTTTCTCCTCCTCTATTTGTGCGTTACTCTCTCTCTCTTTCTCTCTTCTCCTATCGGGTA